>PISW01011740.1:0-38023 GCA_004023785.1 Mungos mungo
CCCACTTCAGGCCCTCTGGAGTCTTACTTGTAGGAGTCGTTAGAGACACATCAGAGCCCTGGGCACTGTTATTGCCTAGGGTAGAACAAAACAGGATGTGATCAGAGCCATAAGAGATAAGACTAAAGGAGGAACTATGGTGGGGTGGTGACCTCCCCCATGGGGTCCTACCTACACTATCCAAGGGTTCCAGGGATCACCCCTCCATACTTACATGCAGCATGAGAGTAGCTCGGTCCTTTTCCTCCTGTGGGAAGAAATACCATGTTAGAGACCTGGGACCGCTGGGCCAGGGGATCCTACAGCAACCTCCTAGTCCTGGTCCACAGTGAAGTTTCCAGAGTTCTGACTTAATACCCAGGACAAGATCAGGAAACATGAAGAAAGAGGTATGGGAGGGCACAGGACCACATGACTTGCTGGAAGTCTGTCCTCAGCAGGGATCTTCCTCTTTCTCCTGTGACTGCTGGGAATCAGGTCCCTGGCACCAGATTACCAAGTAAAAAATTGTCCTCCATTTTCACAAGTGCTTTGCTCCAGAGTGAATGTCACTAACGGCTCCAGAGTGGGCAGGTGCGGGTGTGTGGAGGGTACTTCCCAGGAACAAGGCAGGACCTCGTGCTACCCAGGAACCCCCAGCGGGACTAGAGACCTCAGATCCCCCCACTCTGTTCTTACCTGAGCGCTTCTTCCTCCAGATCACAGCTCCAACCACTATAATGACCACAAGGAGAGTGACAGCCACACCAGCAATGATGCCTGGGATGGGGATGGAGGGCTGAAGAGTCGGCTCTGGAAAGGGAAGGAAGGTGAGGGGCCCACACCTCTGGCTTCAGTACTGACTTTGTTAAATTTTCCCGAAAGGCCCTGCTTTCCATGACACCAGGCTCTGCCCCAAACCCTGCTTACCCCATCTCAAAGTCAAGGGCTCGGGCAACCCCACATGCTGCACATGGCACGTGTATCTCTGCTCCTCTCCAGAAGGCACCACCACCGCCGCCCACTTCTGGAAGGTCCCATCTCCCGCAGGCCTGGTGTCCACAAGCTCCGTGTCCTGGGTGCGGTCCTCCCCATCTCGCTGCCAGGTCAGGGTGACCTCCGCAGGGTAGAAGCCCAGGGCCCAGCACCTCAGGGTCACCTCACGGTCAGAGATGGGGTGGCGGGTCACGTATGTCTTGGGAGATTCTGAGGAAGAAGAATCAGAAAATCCACAGCTCAGTTTACCTTTAGGGGCCACTGAACCTGCATCCATGTGACCATCCTGAGGTGGACAGGACAGCAGGTTTGGATGGAAGAAGCACAAAACCCAGACACCAGTCTAGCCTTTGGGATCTCCTGATCCGTGTTAAGTTCTGGAATCAGGGAGAGAGCTGGGGTAGGAGGCTGCAGGTCTAAGGTGGGGACCACACCCCTGACTATGGTGGAGGGTGAATGAAAACAAAACCTGGAGTCAGATCTCCAAAGATATTCTCAGGGAGAACAAGGTCTTAAGAGGGAAGGTCAGGGTTCCCAAGGTGGCTGCCAGGGTCAAAGGGAACTGCTGGTGGGTTATTTCAGGGATGGTCTCAGCCTGTATCCCAGGGGGAGACTGGAGTCCTCAGGGTCCTTTAGAGAAAAGCGCCCTCTAGGTGAGTCACTCTCTAGTAGGAATATGAACACCCAGGCGGGATGATCCCTCTTCCCACCCGTGTGAGAGGCGCTGTTCTGACTCTGAGTCCATTTTCCCTTCCTCGTGGGCAGCCAGCCCCAGGGGTGGGGACATCGGGGAGGCCCCGCGGCCCTGTACCTGCGCGCAGCAGCGTCTCCTTCCCCATCTCCAGGTACCTGCGGAGCCCCTCCAAGCACGAGTCCTCCAGGTACTTCCTATAGCGCTGCGCCTCCCTGGCCGCCTCCCACTTGCGGCGGGTGATCTGCGCCGCCGTGTCCGCCGCGGTCCAGGAGCGCAGGTCCTCGTTCAGGGCGATGTAATCCGCGCCGTCGTAGGCCAACTGACTGTACCCGCGGAGGAGGCGTCCGTCCGGCCCCATGTCACAGCCGTGCATTCTCTGGATACTGTGTGACCCTGGCCCGGTCCCCGACCCCAGAGAAGCAGTGATTAAGTCCAAATCGAAAATAAAACCACCTAAAAGCCCAAACCGAAAGTTAAACAGCCTAAAATCTCCCGCGGGCTCTTCCTGGGTCGGGGGGCTAGGGAGTCGAGTGACCTCGCAACTGCGCTCAGACACCGAGACTCAGGGTGACTCCGGCCCGTCCGTGGGGATGGGGGTCGTGACCTGTATCCCGGCCCGCGTCGCTCACCGGACTCGCTCTGGTTGTAGTAGCGGAGGGCGGTCTTCAGGTTCGGTAGGGCAATCTCGGCGTGCACCTTGGCGATCCGCGTCTCCCGAGTCCAGTACTCCGGCCCCGCCTGCTCCATCCACGGCGCCCGCGGCTCCATCCTCGGATTTGGGGCGTCGCTATCAAACCGCACGAACTGCGTGTCGTCCACGTAGCCCACGGCGATGAAGCGGGGCTCCCCGGGGCCGGGCCGGGACATCGCGGTGTGGAAATACCTCAGGGAGTGGGAGCCTGCGGGCGCGGAGGGGTGAGACCCCGCCCGCCCCTCCTCCCGGAGCGGGGTCCGGGTCCCGGGGGGAGGCGGCCGGGAGGGCAGGGGGAGGGGACCCGGTAGGGAACGGCAGGGCGGAGTCGTGGAGGGTCGGGGGGTGGGGTAGGCCGGGACGGGCCGGGGTGGGGGTCTGGGGTGGTGGCGGCGAACGGGTGCCTTCCCTGGGGGTCCCAGGTCCCCCCCCCCCGGGCTGTCCCCTTGTTCCTGTCCCTCAGAGTCCCTTTCCTCTCGACCCCGCACTCACCGGTCCAGGTCTGGGTCACGGCCAGGGCCCCCGACAGCAGCAGGAGGAGAGTTCGGGGCATCACCACCCGCATCTCGGGGTCTGGGGAGAATGTGATTCGCAGCTGGAACCGGAGGCGCGTGCATAGACTATACCCCAGAACCGAGGTGCCCCTGATTGGCTTCTTGGTAAACCCGTTACCAATAGGAGTGTGAATCAAGTCCGCATCATCAGTATCCAGGCAGAAGGACCTGACACAGCTTGTGACCGGAAGTGAAACCTGGGTGGGCAATCCCGCCCCCGACACAGCTCTGGGGCCTGAGACCCTGAGAGTTTGGCCCGGGAACCTGGGATTTTGTCCCACAGCCTCACCCACTGCACAGAGCTCTCTTTGTCACACTGTCTCCCTGAGGCGGGGCCCAGGAGCTGTGTGTCAGTGATTCTCCAACAACAGTCTGCTTTAAGGCTATCTATACAGTCTTACAAATTAGTGAGGATCCCAGGGATAATTTTGTGTCTGCGGGCTATATCTATCAATACTTACCATAGTAGGAATAAAAACAGGTTTAAATATTTTTAATTCATTTACAATCATATGAAAACAGAAGTATGATTTTTGTTAAAAATAACAAATTTTCCCAAATAAACGCGACTGTAAGAAGAGTGGGTTTTTTCATTTTACGTTTTTGTAAATCTCTTTCTTGGATGTTTCATTAGAGACCACTGGATGTTCTGCACCTATTGTGTTGTTTTGGTTGAAGTATATGAAAAAATTTACTTCCTTGACCATCAGAGAATAGTATGTGTCATAACCTTTTCAAATAATTATGCATATTCCTCCTTGATACTATATTAAAACTATGCAAGTTGTACTTTCTCTGAGGTTATTTGCAAACTGGAACCTGAAACAACATCATTGTCTCCTTCTCTGTTACATTAAATCCATCGGCCCATCTGCACATGGAATGGATCTTGTACTAATGCAGGATTGTTTTTAAGTAACGTGTGTTGTTTCACTAAGTAACATAGGTGTTCCAGCATTGGTTACAGTGGAATTGAATTATCAAAAAGTCATTTGTTTTATATTACCACAAATCCCAACAGAAAAGATGGTCATTGCTGAGAGGTTGTCAAGCTTCTGGGAGGATCACATGGTGAATGGGATGGGCTATGTGGGTGATGGGTACTAAGGAGGGCACTTGTTGTGACGAGCACTGGGTGTTGTATGTAAGTGATGAATCACTCAATTCTACTCCTGACACTAATATTACACTGTAGGTTAACTTACTGGAATTTAAATAAAAACTTGAGAAAAACAGAGTAATGGTAAAAAAGCAGCGATTGCTCACATTAAGCAGCACAGGGAGATGTTCGGTATTCTGTGGGTGGTACTGTGGCTTGTTTGTGTCTGTAATTAGACACAGTAATGTCATGATTTCAGAGTGTCCTTGTGTGTTGATGTCCTGTGAGATGACTGGTCATGTCCCACAAGAGAATATGTATGATCCAGTGGTGACATCAACAGGTTTCTGACCCCACTGAGGCCCAGCTGTCAGAGTCAGACCAGTTCCCAATGTGGGGCCTGCTCTTTCTTCTGTCTTCAATTTCATATTTTAAAATAGTTACGTTTTGAAAAAAAATTGGTGGTTTTGGGATCCTGGGTGGCTCAGTCGGTTAAGTGTCTGACTCTTGATCTCATGGTGTGTGAGATGGAGCCTGTGTCAGGCTCTGCACTGAGAGCGTGACACCTGCTTGGGATTCTCTCTTTGTCTCTGCCCCTCCCCTGCTCATCCTCACTCTGTCTCTCTCTGTCTCATTATAAGTAAACAAACTTTTAAAACAATCTGGAGGGACTTTTAAATTCTTAAATATCCCAATATACATTGGCCCTGATAGGGTTCTTAAGTTTTTTTCCTTCTTGTATCACTCCTTGAGGAGAAGCTTTCTCTCAGCTTACTGAGTGTGTAACATATTTACACTAAAACTACTCCCAGTTTTAGGGTAGGTCTTAGGTTTAATGTTTCATAAGCAGGAATATTGGTCATGGTCACTACAGACCCTAATTCCAATATTTAGCCCTTTTTCATGGAGTACTTCATTCCTGTCTCTTAGTATGTCTGCCAAATTTGGCTACTGTTCTCCGTATCTTCTCAGAGGCCAATGTGCTCAGGAAAATCAGAACCAAAGGAGAGAGAAAAAGAATAAGTTATACTGAGAGCAAAAATGAACCATGTAGCAGAGAATAAGAGGAATTTAGCAGGATTCATGCAGAGAGTGTACTTCCTGAAATCTCCCACTCTGACACATTGTCTCTTCCCCTCCACATACACCCGTGGGCCCACATCCCCCTACTCTCCACACACAGGTGGTGATCTTTGTGAAGTCTGTGCAGCATTGCATTGCCCTGGCCCAGCTTCTGGTGGAGCAGAACTTGCCAACCACTGCCACCCACTGTGGGATGCCCCAGGGGAGGAGGTGAGTCAGAGATGGAAAGATGTTTTGTGTCCTTGGGAGGAAATCAGACCATGAGAGAAGGGACTGTCAACAGTTTTCAAGGCTTTCTTGGTGTCGGTAGTTTCAACACCTTCCATAATGAATTCTTGTGGCATGGACACTAAACAGGTTAACACTGCCCTCAACTACCGCCTGTCTGAGGAATCCCACACTTACTTGAATCAGGTAAGCTGCACACCCACACCGGTATCCCAGTGTCCCCTCCATCCCCTGATTTTCCACGTCTTCATACCTTACATCCTCGTCTGCCCTTTTGGGTGTCTTCCACTTTGTGGTTTTCCAGTTCTGCCCTGTCTCCTTCTATGAGGCCTGATCAAGCCAGTTGCCCCACAGGCTTGGCCATCATGTTTGTGTCAAATGAAAACAATGTCAGCATCTTCAGTGATGTGCAGGTCACACTGAGGTCAGTAGTAGTGAGTTGCCTGAAAAGATGGACATTTCCTCCTCCAGTGAGTATTGATCTCATGAAACTGTTTCCTCCAACTCTTCAGAGTCCTCTTGTTCCTCAGTGACTTTGTCTTGAAACATAAAGTGCAGGCAATGGTTCTTGATGCCTTAATGGGGGCCTGACAAGTTTATGACCCCGATCTTGATACCATGTTGGAATGTTTTGTTTTTTCTATATGGGATCCCTTTCCTCTCTTGTCCAATTGATTTTCTTTTTTGCATTCCAGTCTCTCCTCTGACCCCTCACCCCACACAAACACCTGCATGTATAGGGGTCGGTGTTTCTGCCAAGCTGTGCATTTTTTTCTCCGCAGTTGCAGCAATGGGAGAGGACTCACCCATTTGCAAAGCCTGATGCAGGTCTCCCGCTCCTGAGCCAGGAGATCATGCATGACCTGAGCTGATATCAAAATTTTATGCCTAACTGACTGACCCACCCAGGTACTCCTACAGTTTATTCTTCCTAATTAATTTCTTTTAAAAATATTTTATTTTTGAATACAGTTGACACACAAGATTACATTAGTTTCAGGAGTAAAAATGACTCAACTTCTGTATACATTTTCTTTTTTTTGAGAGAGAGACAGTGAGAGCAGGGAAGAGAGGCAGAGGAAGGGAGGGAGGGAGGGAGAGAGAGAGAGAGAGAGAGAGATAAAGAGAGAGAGAGAGAGAGAGACAGTGACATAGAGAGAGAGAACCTGAAGTTGGCTCATTCCCTGAGGGGCTCTCTCCCATGACTTGGGATCATAACTGGAGAAACTACAGAGCCACCCAGAGACCCCTCACCTTCCGACTACACTTGCTGTGCTCACCACAGTGTAGCTGCCATCTGTCACCACACAATGCTCTTACAGTCTCACTGATGATATTCCCTGTGCTGTGCCTTTAATTCCTATGAGCTGTTCTTTCCATAACTTTTCAAGCCTGTGTCTCCCACTCTCCTCACTCATTGTGCCCATCCTCCCAACCCCTTCCCTCTGGCAATCATCAGTTCGTTCTCTGTATTTATAGGTCTGATTCTGCTGTTTGTTTCTTTATTCATTTGCTTTATATTCCACATATGAGTGAAACCATATGGTACTTGTCTTTCTCAGTCTGATTGATTTCACTTGGAGACACTATTACCCTATTTGTCCATCCATGTTGTCACAAGTGGCAACACATATTTATATGTATGTGTATATTTACCACACATCTTCTTTATCCATTTGTCTACAGGTGGATACAAGTTGTATCCGTGTGACTTTTGAAAAAAACCTCACACTCAGAACATCATCTGGGGTGAGGGCGCCCCCTGGTGTCCAGAGCCCCGTCCAGGTGCTGGAGCTGAAGGAGACCCTAGGGAGGGCCTGGCTGAGGAGGAGAAAGGGCAGCTGGGTCTTCTCTCCTTAGTCCTGTGGCCGCACGTGGGGGGGGGGGGGAAGGTCAGGGGACACCCCCCACGGCTCTGCTCTCAGGTGGAATCTGACTGAGAGGCCTGAGTAGGGTCTGGACTGGAAGTCAGGTAGAGATGTCTGAGCAGAAGCTTGGGTGTCAGTGGGGAGAGGAAGAAGTTTCTGAGCAGCCCTGGACTCCACAGGGGTCAGGGTCAGGAGTGAGGCAAGATTGCAGGAGAGGAGGGCTCAGAAGCCGGTGTGCCATCGCTGAGGTTTCTGTGTCCCTGTGCGCCTCCTCCTCCAGCCCATTGATGGTGTTACAGGGAAACCAAAAAGTAGAAGCAATTCTTTGGGTTCCTTATTTCTAAATGTTTCAAAATTCAGTTCAACAAAACTCATTTCTGATTTGGAAATAGCATCTCAATGTCTACGCAATACTCCATAGTTTGGACATGCACGCTCATGGTTTTTGAGTTGAGGCCCCGCATCAGGCTCTGTGCTGACAGCACTGAGCATGTTTGGGAGTCTTGCTCTCTCTCTGTCCCTTGTCCTCTTTCTCAGACCCTCTTCTTCTTGTATACTCTCTCTCTGTGTCTTAAAAAAGAAAAGAATTGGTGTTTTCATTTTCTTTGAGAGTGTAAGTCCAAGAGTGCAACTATTGGATTATATGACGAATCACTATGTTGTAAGCCTGAAAGGAATGGGACAGTATGTGTAAAGTGCACTCAAACAATAAGAAAAGAAGAAAGAAAAAGATAATTAGAAATATTAGAGAACAGTTGGGAAAGGAAGACACAAAATGTCACACACATATATTGGTAATAAATAAATATAAACAAAATGAGAGTGTAAAATAAAAAATGAGGATAAATCTTGGAATCTTCAACTTGGCAAAGATGAAAGTAGGTCATGAGAGTGTCCAACAGAGGGTGGGGAAAATACACCATCTTAAAGGGTGATGGGAGTGAAGACTGGCTTAAAATTTTTAAAGGATTCTTCTGAAACGTGCTCATAATTTAAATATGCTTAGACTGTGACATAGACATTCTGTTTGAAGACTTTTCTAAAAAAATGTTTATTTATTCTCAGAAAAAGTGAGAAGGAGTGCATGCAGGAGCAGGGAAAGTGGAAGAGAGAGAGAGGAAAGAGAGAATTCTAAGCAGCCCAACACCAGGCTGGACCTCAGGAACCTGGAGATCATGAACTGAGCTGAAATCAAGAGTCTGATGCTAAACCGACTGAGCCACTCAGATGCCCCTCCTTTAGGAGTTTATCCTAAGAAGATAATCACATATGTTGTCAAAAATATATTTTCAGGGGGTGCCTGGGTGGCTCAGTTGGTTAAGTGTCCAGTCTTAGCTCAGGTCGTGATCTCACAGTTGGTGAGTTTGAGGTCCGCGTTGGGCTCTTTGCTGACAGTCAGAGCCTGAAGCCTGTTTTGGATTCTGGGTCTCCCTCTCTCTTTCTGTCTCTATCCACCCCTCCCTGCTCATCCTCTGTCTCTCTGTCTATCTCACTCTTTCCTCTCTCTCTCTCTCAAAAATAAATAAACATTAAAAAAATTTAAAGTATATATCAGGGATGTTTCTTGACTTGTGGTTTATAAAAAGAGAGAATGGAACTTATCTAAGTGCTATAATCAATATGATGATGGGAAGTATAAATAGTAGAATATCAACATGTGATGTACACAGAGGGTAAAAGGTAAGCATGAAAGCAAACCCATGAGGCACCCCTTAGGGGATCCCTTTGTTCAGTCAGGGAAAAGGAGACTCAGAGAGGATAAGAAGGTGGTGGAACCAGGGTTCAACCCAGAAAGTTTGCATTCAGAGGCCGTGTTGACTCTTTGGTTTCCTGTCCATCGGGAGGTATGACTGTGCACTCCATGCAAGTGGACTGTTGCAATGTTCCAGAATGTTCTGCATTGGGAGACTGCTAGGCTGAGAGCCCAAGAGGACATTACAAGGCAGTGTCACTTACTGCTTAAATCAAACTACAGCCCATCATCCCATGTACATCTCAAGGCTTCCAGTGGCTCAAGGTCAGCTGACTCCAGATGTAAAATGAAGAATAACTGTGAGCCCCTGGTGACAATACTGGCACTGTCCTGTGGGAGGCGGGCGTTAGCAGAAATGACAGGGACCATCATAAGTTTCTTCCAAGATCAATGCTATGTGGAGAAAGTTCAAGGTATCCTGAGGTCAGATGACCAGCAGACCTAACAGGTCCCCTACTACTAGAATCAATCACATCTACAGCATGTAAGAGGCATATGGCATATGGAACAGAATCTGAATCACACACAGTGGTGAACAATCATAGAACAAGAAAGAGCTCTTGGGAATTAAAATTATGACCATAGAAATGAATAATTTAGTCAATAAAGTGGATGATTACAGTTGTACTTCCCCGAAGTAGTACAGTCAGGAGGTGAAGGCAGCAGGAGAGAAGACCTGTTTGGCTCTTAAAATTTGTTTCTAAAAATTTCAAGAATATTTCTCAGAGTTTACAGGGAAACACATATATTTAAAGTCTTTTTTTAAATTTTTAAAAATGTTTATTTATTTTTGAGACAGAGGGTGAACAGGCAAAGGGGCAGAGAGAGAGGGATATACAGAATCAGAAGCAGGCTCCAGGCTCTGAGCTATCAGCACAGAGCCTGATGTGGGGCTCGAACCCAAACACTATGAGATCATGACCTGAGTCAAAGTTGGACGCTTAACCGACTGAGCCAACCAGGCGTCCCACATATGTTTAAAGTCTTATCCAAGTTCTTAACTAGAGTGGATGCCAAGAGACCCCCATGAAGAGACATCACAATGAAATGTCAGGAAGAGGGTAGAGGATGAGACGCCTTGAAAACTTCAGGATACAACACCTCAGGCCTGATGGATGGAAGACATGGCACATGGTCTCCAAATCCCTAGGACGACTATATCCAGCACAGGGTCTCCAACCCGTCACCGTGTGAATCAGGGCGAGGGGAGCCTAAAGGAATGTCAGATGTTTAGAGTGTCAGTGTCTACTTTCCACGTTCCCATCCACAGGATACCACTAGGCAAAGTGGGGGAAATGATGGAGAAGCCAAAAGAGGGGAGCATGTGGGATCCAGACAACAGGGAGCCAGAACAAGAGAGGCAGAGGGCGCCCAGGCTGAGCTGAAGGGGGTCAGGTGTCAGCCCTGCCCCAGGTGTGCAGGCGTCCTGTCCACAAGGGACAGGATGAGGGGCTGAGGACCAGGCGCTGCACAGACATGAAGATGGTGGAATAGCAGATGGCTCAAATATATTCATGAAGATTTACCAGGGGGAGTTTGGGAAGCATTTAAATGAGAACAACAGAAAATAAGCAATTGAAGGATAAGAGATTTATTTACTCCTGGAAAATAATAAGTTAATTCAGGAAAGGTAAAGTAATCATAGTCTACTAAATGCTCAGTTGTGACTAGCATTTCATGGTCATAAAAATATGAACACTGCACATTGAGATAATCAAAGTTATAGAGTAATTATATGGGGCAGACGGGAAAGTGTGAAAGAAGAGCCAAGTAAGTATAGATGATGAATAAACCCGAGAAACAGAGAATGAGTGCAAGAAGCAGGCTATTTAGAGGCACGGAAGCAGGAACCAGCTAAAAGAACTAGAAGAGGAGATCTCTGAGATTCAGGAGAGGGAGACATGAAAGATTAGGGACATCATACTTGACCTCAAGTACTGCAGAAGTATTTGACTTTTTAAAACTCTGTCTGTATCCATTTGCTACAAAGACAAGATAGTGGGTGAGAAAAGGAGTCAGGAAAGTTCTGCCTGGAGGCCATAGAGATGGGGCAGGAGCTGGCGGAGTCATGGGAGCAAGGGTTGAATCTTTTTTTAATTAAAAAAAATCAGGACAGCACGTTTGTATGGGGAATGGCTGAGCCAGCAAAGAGGGGGAAGTGGATGATACAGGTGCCCAAATGGAGGGGTAGGCTGAGACTGGAGGGGCGCCTCCACCGTCACTTAGAAAGTCAGGACGCAGGTGCAGATGTGGGGGGAGGATAGCGAGAGTGTGCAGTTCTCACTGGAGTGTTTCTTTCTGAGCGAGAAACAAAGGAGCTCATCACCTCAGGAAGGGGAGCGGAGGGGGTGCAGGAAACTGAGGAGGGAGGAGAGAGTGAGAAGCAGCCCTCTCAGAAGGGGGGACAGTGAGCTGACTGGGAAAATGGCATCTGGAGAGAGTGGGAATGGGGCCCCTGAGCTCTGTGCTCATCTCCTTAGAGAGAGAGAGTTCCAGCAGCAGGAGTGTTATAATAGACTAGAAGAAAATGCAACAAAATAGCTCAGGTGTGAGAATTACCACCCTTTTTACATCATTCACTATTCTCCTTTTATAATTTTTCTACAAGGAATGCACATGACATCATATATATTTTTCATAATACACACACATCATAATCAGTTTGTACATGTTTACTTACACTTTAAAAAGGAAGGAAATGGTAGGAAAGTCAGCAGCTCAGGCCACAGAGCTGGAAGGGCTGGGCCTCTGTCTACACCCTGGGCAGGGGACTCACACAGGCCTTTACTCTATTTCTCAGAACCCTTTCTCTAGGGCGTAGGGGTGTGGATGGGGGCAAGTAGGGTTTTTTTTTCTTCCTTTTGGGGTGTGGTACTTTATTCATTTATTATCATCTTGCCAGCTTTAATGCTGTCTAGATGATGTTTTTGTATGTTACATGGCATTTTAAGCTATGCTCATGGGAGAATTTCTCCACACAATCTGGCCCACCTGTTTCCGAAATGGAAATTCAAAGGCAAAATAGTTCAGTGAAAAGATGACTGGTCTTAAAGTAGAAGATCCTGAGTCTTAATTAATTGTCTGAGGTTGATCGGTCAAGTGTTAGGGATTTTAAACTCATTTATTTTTTGAAAACATCACTCCAGCACATATGAGAGAATCCAGTAAATAATCACAAACATCCAAAAATAAAGATGTCACATGGCAACCCTTATCCCCTGTCACCCCGTTCTCTCCCCAAAATCCATCCCAGTGAGCCATTGCTCCTTTCTCCTACCCCAAACTACATCCATGCAAATATGTCTACTGTTATATCCATAAAGAAGCTCAGGCCAGAGACTGGGAGAAGATATTTGCAAATCACATGTCTGATAAAGGACTTGTTTTATAATATCCATAAATCCCTTAAAAAGCAACAATAAGAAAACTGCTCATTAAAAAAATGAGCAAAAGCCTGAGCAGACAGCTCACCAAGAAGATGTATATTCATGGAAAATATGCACATGAAAAGGTGCTCAACAGCAGGTGTCGTTAGGGAAATGCACAGGGGACAACAGTGATCTCCCGTCACACTCCTGTCAGATGGTGGGAATCCAAACCCTGAGAATACCAAGTGCTGACCAGGACCAGGAGCAACAGAAAGCCTCAGTCTCTAAGGGCAGGAACACAAAACAGCACAGTCACTGTGGGCGTCAGTCAGCAGTTTCTTATAAAGCCAGACACAGACTGAGCACACAGCTGCTGACCCCTCTCTACGGTGTTGACCCCGCTCACTAGAGATCTTCTGTTTGCACAGCAACCTGCAGGCACGTTTTCATAGTGGGACACCCCTTAACTGTGGGCTGCGCATGGTGCTTCCTTCCAAAGACTTCTTCATGAAAAGGGACAAAGAATAAAAAGGAATGTCACAGGGGGAATCTGAGCAAGACGACCTTAGCCAGGGGTTGAAGATTAACTTGATCAGTGATGATCAAGTGATCACTATGCTCTTGATATGTTGTGTTGAGAATGGCCCGTCCAGCTGTGATTTTCCCAAACCCCACAGGCTCAGTCAGCCTAATTCACAGTGAGGGATTGTCTACATATACCTGAGAGTTCTTCTCAAGTATCAAAAATAGGAAAGTCTGAGAAATGGTCGCAGCCAGAGGACCCTGAAGGAGATATCATTGGACTATCTTGGACGGGATCTTGGAAGAGAAAACAAAACCAATGAAAGCAAATCCCGCATGGAGTTCAGTAGTAGTAACGTAAGAGTATGATGTCACTATCTGTGGTAAATGCATGAGGGTGAGGATGGTGTCAACAGGGGCAACTGAGTCTGTTGTTGTATCGGGGGCAGACAGGGATCTGCACTAACGTTGTAGCTCCTCTGTAAATCTCAAACTATTCTAAAATAGAAGACTTTCTTTCTTAAAATAGCCCTCAAAGAAATAATAGGTACAGGGGGGAAAAACTCTACTTTTCAGCTTTCCTGGGGTTGTTCGAGGGCCTGGGGAGGACAAATGGAAACTGCACACACAGGACAGGGCTTCAGAGTCTCCTCCTCTACACTGACCCCTGCCTCACCCCCTGCACCTGCCCCCAAGGCTACTCAGAAGGCACCTTCGTCCCCCCTCCAAGCTCAGCCTGCAGGTCAGCCATCTGGGCCTGACTCAGCTCAGCCCAGTCCTCTCCCCTGGCGGTGCAGGATGGAGAACGGCAGTGCCCCCGTGTGCCACAGGGTTGACAACAGGAAAATTGAGTTCTCCCCAGGGGCCTAATGGGACCTTGATCCTGGAGTCCCTGTCACTTGTTCTTGCCACTGCTTCCAGGGCTACAGGGTCCTCCTTCAGGGAACTAAGTTTGGATTCTCCACTCATAAGATGTGGTAGAAGAAGGGGAGGAGGAGGGACAGGAGGTCTTCTAGGTGATGACCTGGAACCTGGGGAAGTGAGCAGAGGTAGGAAATAGTGACATTAGGGGATGGAGGCCAACAGGAGTGCGGGAGGAAGAACCAGGGACCTGAGGTCAGGGGAAGGGTCATCTTAGGAGTCCATTGTTAGGGGAAGAGGAATTCTGTCTGGAAAAGGCATGGGGGCAACTGTCTGGGGCCCTGGGAGACGTCTCTATTTTGCATCTGATGGTCATTACACAGGGGTTAGCTCTGTAATTGGTCAGGAAATGTACTTAAGTTTAGGTATTCTTCCATAGTTACAGTAGGAATAGTTCAAACATCCTGGAATGAAGGGGAAAGAAGAGAGAAGGGAGGTAGTTAAGTGACTTCCCCTCCTCCAGAGCAAGACCTCCTTATGCTGGGGAGGCAGGGAGAGGCAAGGAACTGAGAGGAGGGACAAGCAAAACCTGTGCGCCCTGAAGGGACCTGGTTCTAATTCTGGAGTTTCCAAATCCCACTCCCTGGGCTAAGATTTCACAGCTGTCTGCCGTCCACCCTGTGTCACAGCCCCTGCCACCTGGAGACATTCTCTCTTTGTGAAGATGGGGGAACCGCTGCTCTAGGAGGTGCAACCCCAGGGCCTCCGACAGTAAGGTGCCCAGCAGCTCCAGCCATGAAGGCCGCATTCCTGGAGCTTGGAGGCAGGAGGTGGGATGGAGGCTGGACACCCCAGGGGCTACAAGGAGATGAGCCATGAGTCAGGCCCAGGCTTCTGCCTAACATTTCCCCCATCACCCAAATGTGTCCCCTCCCCTCTCTCCAGGCCTGCAGGACCCAGGTGTCTCAACACCATGCCCCAGATTGACAGGGGGAGAAACTTCTGTGTGGAGGTCAGACCCGGGCAGTTGGAACCTGGAGGGAGGTCCCCTCCCCCACCTGGAGATCTCCAGATTTTTGCGTCCTGCCTCTTCTACCTGTTGGTGCACGCTGGAAACAGGGACCAGCTTCCTGGGTCCCTCAGGCCTGGCTTCCTGTCCCTGCAAATGGTGAAATCACAACCTCTGCTTGTGTTGCATCTACAGACTTCACACTGTCATCTGTACATTGTCATGTCATCCGGGTACAGACAATTCTGATGTCTCTCATGATTGCTTCTCTAAGCCATGATGACCCAGGGGTTGGACATGTGTTCTAATTTCTAAATATGTGTGGATTTTCCAGAGATCCTAATGTTATAGATTTCTAATTTAATGTCACTGTGGTCAAAGAGTGTATTCTATAATTCCACTGCCTTCACATTTATTTAGGGCCAGTCTGTGGTCTATTCTGGCTCATGGTATGGTTGAAGTCCTCTAATTCTTAAGTGTTCTATCAATGAGACAGGAGTAATGACCTCTAAATATAATAGCTAATTTGTCTGTTTCTTTACTGTTCTTTATGTGTCACCTGTTTTACAGCTCTGTGCTGAGGTCTTCTCCATTCACGACTTTGTCTTGCTGTGATGCTGACCTTTTATCCTTATAGAAAGTCCTTCTTTGTCTCTGGCGATGCTACTTGTGTGAAAGCTTATTTTACTTCAGATTAATGCAACATTCCAGACTTCTTATGCTTTTTATATATTTATTCCTTTCACCCTTTAGTTTTAACTTATTTTTGGTTTTGTATTTCAAGTGTTTCTATTCTACATAGCATTCAGTTCATCTTGATATTTATGCAGTCTGATAATGTCACATTTTGAGTGGAATTTTAGTTGGTTTACATTGAATATGATTCCTGACACGGTAGGATTTGGGTCTATCATTTTGCTCCTTGTTTCTGAAGTGTCTCATGTCTTTTCCATTCTTGTGCCCCTTTTCTACCTTCCTTTCATTCAAGCAAATAGTTTTTGTTTATGATTTGATTCTTCTAGTGGCTCTTTATATTTATTTCCATTAATTTTTATTTCTGTTAATTTCTGTTGATTTATTTACATTAAGTTGTAGGAACTGAAACCTGCATCTTTAACTTTTTGCAATCTACTTAAGGTAACATTGAACTCCATCCAGTAAATACAGGAATAGAGTTTCATTTGGCCCCCTCTGTGCTAGTATTGTTACATGTGCCGCCAACATACACTTTAAGCAAGATAACATCATGTACTACTTAGTTTTTGGAACAGTCATATAAGAAATTAGAAGAAAATGTATGTATACAGAATAATACCATTTCTGTTGTTAATTACTCCATTCTGTTTATGAGTTGACAGCTAGTGTCATTTCTTTTTTTTTTTAATTTTTTAAATTTATTTTTGAGAGACAGAGACAGCGAGAGCAGGGAAGGTCAGAGAGAGAGAGAGGGAGATACAGAATCTGAAGCAGGCTCCAGGCTCTGAGCTAGCTGTCAGCACAGAGCAGATGCGGGGCTAGAACCCATGCACCGTGAGATCATGACCTGAGCCGAAGCCGGACGCTTAACTTACTGAACCACCCAGGCGCCCGATAGTGTCATTTCTTTTTGGCCTGCAGTACTACCTTTAATATTTGTTCATGGTGGGGAGGTTGTAATGAATTTTCCTAGTTTATATTTATCTAAAATTTACTCTTCATTTATACTTACCTATTTCATATTTATCTTTATGTTGCCATTTCCTCCCTACTTTTGGTTTATTTCTTAAGGTTTTCAGATGAGATAAAATTCCCCAGCTGTGGATGCATAGTTAGAGAAATGTCAGCAATGATTTAGACTCATGGAACTAGTAAGATGAGGAGCACAGAGAACAGGCCCCTTATCTCAATGTTTCCTGATGCCCCCTTGTATCCGGTCCTCTCCCCGGCCCCCTGCCCTGTGCAACCACTGGTCTCCTTTCTGTATGTACTTGTGACATTTCTCGTTCTATTAGAGTTATCACCAGGGGACTCTCTTTATCTCTTGCAAGGTGTTCTCTTTTCAAATCTGTTCTATTCCTGATATGAACATAGCCCCTCAGCCTCCTCATGTCAGTTTGCCTGGCACAGCTGTTTCGGCAGCTTACGTTCCACCTAGGTCTTTATAGTGAACATGCATGTCTTGTACACAGCACCTGGGCGGTCTGTGCCTTAGCATCTGTGCACACTGGTGACCTGTCTTCCCGGGACATGTGGCTGTGTCCACAGTGCTGTCACGTCTTCAGCCTGCTTCTCCCTATAGTATTGTAGGGCTCCAGAGGCCTCTTTTCTTTTTCTATGTCTCTGTCCCTTTCCTTGAAAATTTCCAGCATTCCTGCTGATCTCTTACTTCTAAACTCTTACCTCACAGTTCTTCCGACACCACCCCTGCCCGGCTCCCCAGCACCTGCCTCCTATAAAGTGTCTGTGATGCCAGCACCCATGTCCAGGTTCCAATGTCTGTATTATTATCCACTGATTGCAGTGTTACACATTATAACACAATTCTGCAGCTTCAGATGACATTATTCTACCAATAAATTCCTGCGGATCAGAAATGTAAGACAGAGGAGTGCAGGAGTCCAGCTAAATTTTCTCATTAGGCTGACTTGAGAATGGACCAGAATTACAGCGATGCAAAGGCACAGCGATATGGGCTGGAGGATCAAGTTCATGCTCCCACATCTGGCTACTGGCAGGAGCTTCAGTGTCCGTGGGCTCTCAGGGGGGAGGCCTCAGCTCCTCACTCGTGGGCCTCTCTGCAAGTGGGGATCTTTCTGACAGGGCACCTGGTTTCTTCCAAATTCAAGGTCTGAGAGATGGAAAGAAAGAGCAGAAAAAAGAAAACCATGGTACTTAAAAAAATTTTTTTTTGTTAATGTTTATTTTTTTATTTATTTAATAGTTTATTGTCAAGTTGGTTTCCATATAACACCCAGTGCTCATCCCCACAAGTGCCCTCCATGGTGCTTTTGAGACCTGATCTCTGAAGTCACCCACCATCACGTCCCCCTTATTCTGTCCATGAGAAGTGAGTCACTGAGTCCAGTCCACACACAAGAGGAGGAGAATTAGTTCTACTTCTTCATGAGGGAGAGTATCAGTGAATCTGTGAACATTTAAAAACCAACATGTTCTGTGTGGAAGATGTCGCTAACCTCTGTTGCTTTGAAGATTTGTCTTCTCTTTGATTCTCCTGACGTGGGCATGGATGAGCCTTGGTGTGGTTTTCTTTGGCTTCTTTTGCCTGGTTGGTTACAAGCTTCTTAGATCTATATGCTCAAGGATTTTGCACTTAATCAGAGGAATTTTCAAGTATTATTTCTCCAAATCTTTTTCTGCTCTTTTTTTCTCCTTCTAATTTTTGAACTGTGATCATATATCTGTCTTTTTTATATTCTCCTATGGATTTCTAAGGTTTTATTAGTTTCTCTCCAATCTTTTCTATGTGGTTTTGGATTAAGTAATTTCTACTGATTTATATTCAACCTCATGGATTCTTTATTCTGCCTTCCCAGGCCCTCAGTGGAGTTTGCCCATTGAACTTTCATTACATTTTTCAGTTGTTGAATTTCTATTTGGTCTTCTTTGTACGTTGTATTTCTTTTTTTCAAATGTCCTTTTGTTCACTCCATAATAACAATATTTTCTTAAATATCTTTAACACGTATTTATTCAATTCTTTGAACACATTTCCTGAAGCTGCGTGGGAGTTTTCGGTGCTGATTCCAACATCTGGGCACAAGGAGAATTTGTTTGTGTTGACTTTCTCATAAACTCTGCGTTTTATGTTTTAACAAATCTGGAATCTTTTCTATTGTGTTTTTGAAGTTTTTTTTTCCTGAAAGGGTTTCACTTGCATAGAGCCCACTGTGACCTAAACCTTGAAGTGTTGATCAAGATCAAGAATTGCAAGGTCTATTGACTGAGGCAGCCAGGTGACCCCAGGATGATTTTTCTTGCTGCTGCCTGAGCATTGTGCTGATTGGAGAATTCATAAGTCAAAAGCACAGACTCACAGATTGGATCAAGATAGTTGTATCTTTAAAGCCAGACCTCCCTCTGGTTCCTTCTGCTTTATCAGTGGTGTCTCCTGAGTGTTCTCCAGCCGTGCAGAGTATGGTGCTCATCCAGGGATTTTGAGTGAGATTCTAGTCAGATTTCAGATCTCAACTCTCTGCTTCTCCCTCACTTTCAAATTTCCTTTTTAAATGTCCAGCTCCTTGGCACTGTGACTGCTGTCATTTGCCTCATGAGCCACTGGATTGCAGTTACACTGGGGGGAAGGGGAGCACCCAGAGTGGAGAAGGCTCTGAACTTGGGGTTCTTGCCAATCGTAGTAGTATAATATTATTCAAGATTCAAAGTTCTCATGTTTCTCTCTCTCTGCATTTACTTTTCAGTGACTTCAAATGTTTATTTTAATGTTTTTCTCCAGTTTTCTTAATTGTATTCTGGGAAAGAACTTACTTCACCCCTTCCTCCTGCCATTACTGGAAATCCCAATTAAGAGGGGATTTGGGATGAAAAGGTCCCAGCCTGTGATCCGATCTTGTGAGAACAAGGTGGACTTAGGCCCCTGGGGTTCCCTACTCAGGCTTTTCCAGCTGAAATATGGTGAGGCCTGGGATCCTGGCACAAGCTAACTGAATAGAACCCACAGTGATAGAGAATGATGTCCTCAGTCACCTCCCAACTGACTGCTTCTGTAGTATTCGAAACAACATGATCTTCTTCTTTTTTTTAAAGATTTTACTTTTTGTAAAGTAATTTCTACAACCAACATGGGGCTCAACCCCACAACCCCAACTCCAACATCAAGAGTTGCACGCTCCACTGACTGAGCCAGCCAAGCCCCTTAAATCTTAATTCTCTTTAATCTTCAGTACAATCTACTCCCTAGAGTGGGCCATGAACTCTCGACCCTAAGATCTAGAGTCACACACTCTACCCCCAAGCTAGACATGCACCCCTATACACACATTCTTTTTGTGAAAATTTTCTTATATTATCTGTACCAAGTCATCAGAAAAGGAGTGCAGCTTGAATGGAGGCCTTGGAAGTGGTTGAGTTAAAGCTGAAACAAGCTCTGCCTTGTCCTCCATCCTCCTCAGAAGCTGAAATGACCATGAGTCTCCCTAGTCTGGCAGTTGCTTGTAACCTTCATGAGGGAGATGCCTGTATTCCTCCCTGTGCTCTGGGCATTTGAGCTGGAGGCTTCTGCACAGGTCTGAAGAGCACCAGCCCTTGGAGATGTAAGTGTATCGGAGTCATCAGATCCTCCTGAGTAACAATTGTCACCTCCCCAAAGAACAACAGAGGGTTTCTCATCTTATAAGAGGTCTTCTCACATCACAGAGGTATGAAAAGTGTAAGGACCTCAAGGGTGTCATGCTAAATGAAATAAGTCAGGCGAAGGACAGATACCATATGTTTGCACTCATAGGTCTAACAGGAGAAACTTAACAGAGGGCCATAGGGAGGGGAAAGGGGAAAGAGAGTTGGGGAGAGAGAGACACACAAAACCTGAGAGACTATTGAATACTAAAAGGAACCAAGGGCTGAAGGGGGAGGGGTATGCGGAGAAGGGGGTGATGGTCATGGAGGGGGTCACTTAGGAGAAGCACTGGGTGTTTTATGGAAACCAATTTGACAATAAACAATTAAAAGAATAAATAAATTAAAAATTAAAAAAAAAGTATAAGGAATCCTCCCTGGGAAGTGGAAATGGCACAGTTTCCTAAGGGCCAAGCTTGTACGCAGAGGCCTCAGCAAACTGCACAAATCGCTGGTCAGCAGAAGACGTGATCATCGGCTGCTCTACCTGCATCACCGGGCTCCGAGGGCCTTGATCGCAGATATGTCACCTGATAGTAAAGCATGGTTCACTGATGGGACAGCTCGGTGTTTCCCTGTAGCAAATGCAAAAAATCACTGCGGCCATCCACCGTGGATGGGAAGCTGCCACCAGCCCATGCCAATGGACTCAGTGCAGTTATGATGACATGATTGCCCAAGGGTCACACAGATGATACCAACTGAAACACTGACTGAAGCACATAGATTCATTGGCTTTCATGAATGGAAATGGCCATTTGTTTTTTGAAGGGCACATCACATGGTGAAACCCTCTATAAAGATGGTGAAGGAGTCTAGACTAACACTGAATCTTTATGTTCCACATTTCATGACCAGGAGACTGGATTTCAGAAGCAGCATCAGACTTACAGGATCTGGATCTGCATTTTAAAAAAGATTCTCACAGAATTTACTGTGAATGTCAGAATGTCATTCTGGAATGACAATGATACATGCTGGAGTGTCAGAAGCACAGGACCATGTTCCTCAAGGTATGATCTCCAAGCAGCTGTGGATCCATTCAAAGAGAAAATTCTCAAGCTCTGTCTCAGAGGTGCTGCATCTGATTCTCTGTGGATAGACCCAGGAATGTGTGTTGTCAAAAAGCACCTAGGTTCTCATGCACTTGAAGTTTCAGGACTGGTCTTTAGGAGGTGGGAAACCTGGGCAGAGGTGGGCTGTGGGCTGTGGACGGGATGATACTGTGCAGCACCGGGAACATACACGAATCTTCTCCCAGCAGCCAGTGAGGCAGAGACATTTGATATGTAGAGAACACAGATGTCATGCTCTCCTTGAGAGTCACCTGATGTGATGGCAGGGAGTCTGTCACTTTTTTGTCTTCACTGCTGCCAATATGGGTCCTACATGCTCTGGTAATGAACACATCTCTGAGGAGGTGTCATGAGAGGCCATGGGGAAGCAAGTCCAGTTCAGAGATACAGGGTCAGCTGATCCTTGGTCAACTGAAAATAAAGAATGAGAGTATTTTTTTCCCTGTAAAGAATCCTGGCAAGTAAAAATGGTGACTTCTTGGGGACCCTGGGTGGCTTAGTTCATTGAGCTTCCAACGCTTGATTTTGGTCATGATCCCACGGTTCATGGGTTCCAGCCTCACATTGGGCTCCGCACCGGATTTCTAGGATTCTCTCTCCCTCCCTTTCTACCTCTCCCTTGCTCTCAATAGTGCGCACATGTTCTCCCTCTCTCTCCCAAAATAAATAAATTAATGATACAAAAATATGGCAATCTGCTTACCTTTTAAAGAGGTAACCTGATCCTTCTAGCTCTTCCACATCACTCCTTTTTTAAAAATATTTTTTAATGTTTTTTAAATTTATTTTTGAGAGACAGAGAGAAACAGCACAAGCAGGTGAAGGTCAGAGACAGAGGGAGACACAGAATCCAGAGCAGGCTCCAGGCTCTGAGCTAGCTGTCAGCACAGAGCCTGACGTGGGGCTCGAACCCACGAACCATGAGATCATGACCTGAGCTGAAGCTGGCTGCTTAACCAAGTGAACCACCCAGGCGCCCCTCCACATTACTCTTTCTATTTAGGGATTTTCATCCAGGATTAGTTTGGATCTGGGATGATGAGTGCCCATAACTGTCACCTGGCATAGCCCAGATGCCCTTCTTCTGGCGGAGAAATCCTCCCTTGTCTTCTCTTTAACTCTCAAGCCAAGTTAGAATGCAGTGTCCCCAGATGACTGTGCCACCACCCAGTGGTGGGTTCCAGAGAAGTAGCCCTCCTGACCCAGCATACAGGCTCTGGTGCTGAATCTCTGGGGATGAGCAGATGGCCCCAGGAGAGGGCCTCTCAGCACCCCATGTTTCCCATCTCAGAGATGAGGAGATTATGGTGACCAATGTTCATGGTCCAGAACCACATCTACTGCTAGAGGAAGAGACCAAGGTCAGAGCTCCACTGGACAGAAATCAGAGACCCAGGTTCTGCCCATGGCCAGACTCGGAGCAGAGCACTTCAGCAATGTGTTCCTCAGCATCCTCGTCCACAAGGTGGGGGAGGTCATCGTTATTAATGAGTACTGTACGTTTTTTCAACATATGACCATTCACAAAGACCACATTTCAGGCTCAGGACAACTGTGGGAAGCAAAGACGGCAAGTGTCACTTCTCCTACAGGGAAAGAAGTTAGTCTCAGAAAGGTGAAGTGGTTTGTGTTCCATTGCTTGGCCACCTTAGATGGGAGAGCAGCTCTACTATGACCAGTGCAGGGTGACCTGACTTTTCCTGTTTCCTTAATTCCATACAAGAGGGAAGAAGACTTATCCAGGCATTTTCAGATAACCTTTTAATGAGTCTCCAGCTCCTCCTAGATCTTCAGCCCCTGTCCTTCCTCATGGCACAATGGAAAGTGCCCTGGACCAGGAGTCACCAGGCTGGGTTTGCATCCACAATCTTACACTTAATCTGAATGGTCTTTAAAATTGTTACCTTCATACTTAGAGTAAGAATGGTTTGTGAGGTCTTTACTTGCTCTTAATCCTACATTATCTGGTGATCTTGACTTTCTGTAGCTTTACGTGCCTGATTTAGTGTGAATTTCTCAGGCTGACACAGCAGGAAGGTGTCAGGTGTCCTGGGCACCCACCCCTCAGGGGGGGGAGTCACCATTAACCTGTCTAGTCCTGTGGATGCAATAAAAAGACTTGTGGCCACAGTCTCCCCCAAGAGCAGCCATGGAGCAGCTGTGGTTGGGATCAGGCTCGGCCCCTGTGTGTGACACTGCTTAGCATCAGGCCCCATCAGGGAAGCAGTCACCTTTATTTCTTTTCCTTCTGGTTAGCTTGGTGTGGTCTGCACTGTATTATAGCCATTCTGTTGGTAACCCCAGTCTCCCTACTTCTCCTTTAGCCCCATGTCCATTCCAGCTGCACTTTCTTATTTTCCATCAGCCCTGAGCACAGCACAGAATCCTAGTCACCAGGAATTACACCTTGGGCTCTCTGGGGTGTGTCTATTGTGTCCCAGCCTGGTCCCTTCTGAAGAGTCTTGAGATGACTCTCAGCCCTCATTCTGTGCCTAATCTGTATGACTTCTGTCACATGACAATGCCAGTGGATGTGGGTCCTTAGTGAGGGAGAGCACAGCATGGGCCCACCCTCTTCCAGGAAGTCCCCTCTCCCCAAGCCTGGTGCTGTAATGCCTGTTCTGATTCTGGGGGACCCATGTGTCCCCTGGGTGCCTGCCTAGAAGGGCTGGACAGGCAGCAGGATGGGCTGGGGAAGCAGACCCCACAAGCAAAGGGCAGCTGTATCCAGGACGGGTTCTGGCTAAACAGCCTACGGGCTGTGTAAACTGAATTTTTGAATTGTTATGCCTGAGTATCTGCTTCCTCATCAGGAGTTCTATGTGCTAGAATCTGCCTTGAGTGTATCGTCATTAGGAGGATATGCAGTCATGCACAGAAGGACCCGAGTCTCAGAGGCTCCCAGAATATTGCCATCACTCTTACGTGGCCACATGGAAGAGTCACTATAGCTGTCTTTCCTTGTCCCTAGTGTGGCTGTCTGTGCTTTCTATTGCCCAGGGTCAAGTGCGCCCTGGAAATACTTGATCCTACTTCCGATATAAGGTCAAAGGTCAACAGTAGCCTAATGCTGCATCCCAATGCTGACCTCTCACCTCCCTTATCTCCTCATGTAGGCTTTTTATCATCTCATGCCATCACAAGAACTATGAGTGCAGTACACTTAGAGTAGTTGAGAGAGAGAGAGAGAGAGAGAGAGAGAGAGAGAGAGAGAGAGAGGCAGTGCATAACTCTGATTACAGGGCATTGTTATGTGTTCTCTTTATTATTAGTGATTATAGTTAATTTATTACTGTGCCTAGTTTGTGAACTAAACTTGATTATGGGTGTGAATGCATAGGAAATCTCATAGTACATTTAGAGTCCAGTACTATCTGCCATGTCAGGCAGCCCCTGGGGGTCTAGCAACGCATTTCCTGCAAAAGAAGGGTACTACTTTAGTTCAGTACTGCTGTGATCTCCTCCAGACCTCTACATTTTCTCTTTTCAGTTGAACCTCTTGATTTTGGCTCAGGTCAGGATCCCAGGATAGTGGGGTTGAGTCCCATGTTGGGCTCTGTGCTGAGTGTGATTCTCTCTCTTTCCCTCTGTCTCTCCTTCTCTTCCCCCACCCCTCAAATAAATAAATATTCTCTTTTCAGTTCATCTTTGACCTTGGTCACATTATTAGACTTAGAAATGTTCCTGGATCTGATTGTTCTTTTTAGTCTGTCAGGTTGGAGCCTCTCATTTATGGTTGGAAAACCACAAAGTGGAGAGGAGGAAAAGGTGCTGAAGAGATGGCCATCTCTCTTACACAGAGTGTGAAAGAAAAGTGCCTCCTTATTCATAATACAAGGTATAAACTCCCTCTCTTTGTTGCCACAACAGGCTTTACCTTGGTCTGTGCTGGATACTTCTTCCTGGTGCTGTGATGGGACCCAGATCCTTGGTGCTGCTCCAGGTCAGCGGACATGGGCTCTGGAAGAGGAAATGAAAAATGGTTTGTTCACCGTGGAGTCGTGTTCATTTAAAAGAGAAAGAAGGGATTGAGGACAAGATGGTGGGGAAGTAGGAAGTTCCCTACTTCCTGCCTGCATCTCTAAAACAAAGAAGGGCTGAAAGCCAAAGGACTCTGAACTGCAAGAGTCTGGGAGGAAAAGAGACACAATCCACTAAGAAGACAGCCTCATAGATGCAAACTGGAGCCAGGACATGCTTCGGATTCTGTATCTCCTTCTCTCTCTGACTCTCCCTGCTTGCACTGTCTCTCTCTGTCTCTCAAAAATAAGTAAAAAACAAAAAAATAAAAGAAATTGAAGAAGACACAAAGAAATGAAAAAAACATTCCATGCTCATGGATCGGAAGAATAAACATTGTTAAAATATCATTATTCCCCAAAGCAATCTACATGTTCATTGCATTCCCAATCAAAATTGCACTGGCATTCTTCTCAAAGCTAGAACAAACTATCGTAAAATTCGTATTGAACCACAAAAGATCCTGAATAGCCAAAGTAATATTGAAGAAGAAAACCAAAACAGGAGGCATCACAATCCCAGACTTAAGCCTCTACTACAAGGCTGTCATCATCAAGACAGTATGGTATTGGCACAAAAACAGACACATAGACCAATGGAATAGAATGGAGAACCTGGAGCTAATCCCACAAATGTATGGCCAATTAATCTTTGACAAAGCAGGAAAGAGTATTCAATGGAGAAGAGACAGTCTCTTTAGCAGGTGGTCCTGGGAGAACTGGGCAGCAACATGCCGAAGAATGAAACTAGACCACTTTCTTACACCATACACAAAAATAAACTCAAAATGGCTGAAGGACCTGAATGTGAGACAGGAAACCATCAAAACGCTTGAGGAGAAAGTAGGAAACAACCTCCTTGACCTCAGCCACAGCAATTTTACTTCACACATCTCCAAAGGCAAGGGAATCAAGAGCAAAACTGAACTACTGGGATCTCATCAAGATAAAAAGCTTCTGCACTGCAAAGGAAACAATCAAGAAAACTAATAGACAACCCATGGAATGGGAAAAATAGCTGCAAATGACATATCAGATAAAAGGCTAGTATCCAAAATCTACAAGGAACTCACCAAACTCCACACCAGAAAAACAAATAATCCAGTGAAGAAATGGGCAGAAGACATGAGCAGACACTTCTCCAAAGAGGACATCCAGATGGCCTACAGGCACATGAAACGATGCTCAACATCACTCATCATCAGGGAAAAACAAATCAAAACCACACTGAGATACCACCTCACACCAGTCAGAGTGGCTAAAATGAACAAATCAAGAGACTATAGATGCTGGCGAGGATGTGGAGAGACGGGAACCCTCCTACACTGTTGGTGGGAATGTAAACTGGTGCAGCCGCTCTGGAAAACAGTGCAAAGTTTCCTCAGAAAATTAACAATACAACTCCCCTGTGACCCAGGAATAGCACTACTAGGGATTTACCTAAGGGAGGATACAGAAGTGTTGATGCAGGGGGGCACATGTATCCCAATGTTCATAGCAGCACTGTCAACAATAGCCAAATCATGGAAAGAGCCTAAATGTCCATCACCTGATGAATGGATCAAGAAGATGTGGTATATATATATAATGGAGTACTACATGGCAAAGAGAAAGAATGAAATCTGGCCATTCGTGGCAACGTGGTTGGACCTGAGGATGTTATGCTAAGTGAAATAAGTCAGGCAGAGAAGGACAGATACCATATGTTTTCACTCATATGTGTAACAGGAGAAACTTAACAGAGGACCATGGGGGAGGGGAAGGGGAAAATATTTAAGAAGAGGAAGGAAGGCAAACCACAAGAGACTCTTAAATACTGAGAACAAACTGAGGGTTGGTGGGGGTTGGGGGAGAGGGGAAAATGGGTGATTGGCATGGAGGAGGGCACTTGTTGGGATGAGCACTGGGTGTTATATGAAAACCAACTTGACAATAAACTACATATAAAAAATATAAAGAAATAGATAATGAAAATTTTAAGTTTTAATTTAATTTACCCTGATTATTTACCAAAAGATAGATTTTACTTGTTAAATGAATAAAAGTAATCTTACTTAATCAAATATGTCATTATAACAAATTATTTTTGTGCCTGAGTTAAATAGGTAAGAACTTCAGACAGTATTACAAGAGAAAAAATCTTTAATGTAAAAGTTAAAGTGAGAGAGAATCTAGTACTGTGAGCAATATAATTTTTATATATTGTTACATTAAAAGCAATTGAATGGGGAACACGTTGAAAACTTTTTATGGGCTCCCTCGTCAATCCAGGGCTCACACTGGCATATTACTTTGCTAATGACAACTGTATAAAAAAGAATTCCAAAATACTTTTATTTTTTTAGTTTATATATTTATTTTGAGAGAGTGTTGGGGAGGGACAGAGAGAGGGAGAGACAGAATTCCAAGCAGGCCTCTATTGTCGAGTCTATGCAGGGCTCGAACCCACTAACCATATCATGACCTGAGTGGAAGACAGACACTTAAATGACTGAGCCACCCAGGCACCCCCAAAATACTTTTAAATATCAACAACCAACCAACTTTTAAAAATAGTTTAAGAAATAAAATATATTAAAAAAAGAAATAAAATATACTATAACTTGCATCATTTGTTAGCAGTCTTCTAATACATGATTTATTTAGAACATAGAAAACTATAACTTAAACCTTTTTATTTATACATTGTATTATTGTAATGATGCTCAAATGTTTTTAAATACTATCCTTGTTTCACACATAGTTTGCCTGCAGTATTGTTGACTGAATATCTGACATAAGAAATGAATAAAGATGAAAACAAGGTGGACACCCTGGACAATTCCCACTTCGGGGAACTCAGAGTTTAAAATACGGAATGTCTGTTAGCGGAGACGTTTAGAACCAGGAAGAACACACACGGAGGAACAGAATAGCACCACTCCCATGACTTTCTCACGCTCACCTTCCCTGTGTTTGAACCCTGCTGACTCATCCATGTGGGCATGTGATCACAGGACTCAGAACGCAGCAGAACGGTACTTCTCCCTGAAGTCTTGAAGCCAGTTCCTTGGTGGTTTGCTTTGGTGACCCCCCTTTCCTCCTCTGCTCACTCTGCTGTAGGGCTGCACACATGTGTGCCAGATTCACGAAAAGTTAAGTTCCCCCAGCAGCTCCCAGTGGAGGGCAGGGTGGCTGGGGATTCCTGACTAACAAGGGCTGACTCAGCACTCGCCAGAAACAGGAAAGAAATCACTTCCTGGTGGTCTGTGGGAGGAAAAGAAAGTCTCATCTTCAGGTGGAAGAGTCTGGCTGGGCTCCCACATAGGAAGGGACATGAGGGCAGAGCACTCTCCCGCAGAGGGGCAGACAGGGGCTCCATCTGTTCCCACAGCCCAGCTCCCCTGCAGTCCTGGCAGGAGCCCCCTGGCTCCCAGAATGTGCTCCTCACCCTGCTGGCCCCATCCTGCTTGAAAGAGGTGAGGAGAATGGGGGGCCAGGAGGAGAGGGTGACCTGGCTGACCTGCCCCCAGGGCTCAGCAGTAACACTGACAACACCAATCACTCACTGAACCTCTAACCCTGTAGGGAGGGGGTGGGGCGTGTCTCCTTCAGTTCCCTGAGGGGAGTTTAAAGTCAGAGCTGGAAGAGGACTGTTTGCTTGTGCTTTTCGGGTCCCCCATCTCTCCCAGGCTGAGCACTCTGTGGCAGCAGGTGGAGGATCACAGACAAATGCCAGGATTTCCCTCCACCTCCTCCCTGCCGTCCTCACCAGGTGCTGTGTTCAGGAGAACTGCCTGGTGTTGATGTTTGCAGGGGAAAGTCAGACAGCACTGGCTTGGAACTCACCACAAATCTACACGCAGCCCCTGAGAAGACAGAAGGAGCTTGGAGGGGAGGGAACAGGTCATATTGCTCAGTGTGCTTGAGAAAGGAGGAAACACGTGCCTACATTGTCTCTCCCCCCACACCCCTTCTCTTCCGTGTGCCCTCCGAACCTCCAGAGCAACAGCACCTTTAATGATCTGTCACATGGAGCAGAAGGGGCCTTCTGCTCCTGCCAGTAGGATTGGCAATTCCTGCGTGTGGTTTGCAATATCTCACAGAGCAGAATGCCCCTCGGCGCTGCAGAGGGAGGAGATGCCAGGCCTCAGGAGGTAGGGAAACCCTAGGCTGTCTTCTATAAATTGGGCAGATCATTGGACGCTTGAACAATTACTGACTTCAGAACTGACAAAGGACATTTTCAACTTTCAATGTTTGTGGGCCCTGCTCCTGGTTCCCAGGGAAGCTACACTTAAACACTAGTGAAGATCAGAATGACTTCCCCAAACTGGAAAGCATGGGGTCTACTTCTGCCCTGAGCACACACTGTGCCTCTGCTTCATTAGCAAAGAACCTAAAGGAAACCTATCAAACTAAAATAAGAGTAAAATTCTCCCTAAGTTCCTCTCCCATATCTCTGAAGCCTGCAACCTTGCATGTACTGAAAGCATAGTTGAAGCTCATAATTTTCTGGAATGTCTTCCATTGTGATGGTTTGTGACTCGTTATATGAAAAGACAAATATTCTGCACAAATATTCCTAACTTCCAAGCACTATCTTATTTGTGAGGATTGTGTGTCCCTGGCAGGTGTCCTCACTGTGGCTTGAATAAAACTCCCTTCCACTTTTTTTTTTTTTTTTTAGAAATTCTGAAAGTTTTCTTCATTTTGCATGGACAAAACATTACAGAAAAGTAAACTGTTCAATTCTAAACATAATAGTAATGCACCAGGGTTTCCTTTTCAAACCTGAGTTCTATTGTTAAAAATCACTTGTGAATGCAGACTACTTCTTTTCTAAGATTCTACAGCACCAAAAGGCATTGCAATTTATCTTCCTGTCAAATATGAAATCTTCAGTGTTGCTCTAAGATTTCATGCACCCTCCCAAATCCCCTTGAGATTTCTGAGGGTGAAGAAGCCTCACTGGACACAAAGTTGTGAAGCAAACCAGCTCTAGATGAACAGGGCTGTTACTGGAGGCGGGCTGTACTGTTGCACAACAGAAAACACCAGGTTATTGCTAGAGAAGCCAATCTTCCTGTATTCGGTAACTATATTTCAGCTGCAAGAGGCAGAGAAGAACTCGGGCTGTCAAAATGGGGCATCAGTGTCTCAGTAACAAAATGAAAACTCGCAAGGATGCTACTGAACATCAGGTGCAAATAGAACCAGGTTTGAAATGCAGCTAAAACTTTTGCATCTTTTATTTCCTCTTTTCTCTGTATTGGATCATTTTAGAGCGATCACCTGTACAGGCTCCATTTTCAGCTCTTTCTAGGTTCACATCTCTCATCTTGCCAACAAAGAAAGAGATCATCTGTGGTCCGCAAGGGAAAAGTTCTAGGATAGAATTTCGAATCAATGGCCTGAGTACTGGCTTTTGTTAGAGTGGGTTATATTATTTGGACAAATAAAAGCACTCTGTTCTTTCTAGAAAATGTGTAACTTTCATGTATTCATTGGATATTTTTTGGGCGGAAATAGCAAAATGTAACTCAAGCTTGTCAGGGGGTGGTTTGCTGTCTTAGTGAACAAATTAAAGGAGCCCAGGGAAGCAGTGAGCCCACCCCACAACCTGATTGGACTCGACCTTTCCTGCTGGAAGGGGCGCAACAGCCTGTCCAGAAAGGGCTGTCCTGGGCCCGTGCTGCCACTGTGGGGTGAAGGTGTGACTGATCTGGGTTTCCCTGTGAAGAAGCCATGTGGCTTTCCCACTAAGCTATGCCTATCAACTTTCATGCTTTTGGGCCAGAAACGATCCCTGGACATCCAGCTACCTTATTCTGCTCTCTCTACTTGTTAGAGAGGAGAGAGGCCACTTATCCGAGGCCCCTCCCAGAGGACCACAGTGCTTTCAGCTCTCAGGCTGGAGGAGCCTCTCACTCTCAGAGAGAGGTCTGGGGTCATGGAACCACTGTCCTTTCTTCCCTCAGGAGGAAGTGGGTGCATCTTCCAGCCCCCATAGCTGAGTCCCATGCCCTTGAAAATGGACTTCTTGAAATCACAAGGAAGATGGACTAGCTGCAGAGTCGAGAGCATTGCAAGTTCAGAAGGGACGCTTGTTCTGCCTTTTCCTTATAAGAGTGGCAATACAGGGGAAGAAGGGAGCATGTTCCATACAGGGAATCCAAGTCGCAGATGTGTCATTATAGTCATGAAAATGTGAGAAAACTATAGAGAAACTAAAGGAGCACTTCTTTCTACTCACATTGCTTATGATCCCTTCTTTTACTCATGATAAAACTGAACGTGGAGTATTCCTATAACGTCTTCATGTTGCACAACTTGGACACAGAATCAGGAGCAAACCCAATGTCCCTTCATTTGAAAGGTCTTGCTCTTTGCTGCATTTCACTCAACGCTTTTCAAAGTGACCCAACAAACAACACACATCAGACAAGTTCATGAACCTCTGAAGAAGACATGTCCTGAATGAGCTCACTTTATGGTAGGACCAGCTCAAGGAAAGATTTTGTGTCCCTTTTTCCTTTTCTAAATGAACTTGAGTCCATGGTGAACAAACTGTCTTTCATTTTTTCTTCCAGAGCCTGTGTCTGCTGACCTAGGGATGTGGGACCCATCATAGCCCTGGGAAGAAGCATCCAGGACAGGCTGAGGTGAAGCCCGTTGTGACACCAAAGAGAGGGAGTTTACACCTCGTTTTATGAATGAGGAGGTGCTTTTCCTTCCCACTCTTGTAAAAGAGATGGCCAGCGCCTCAACACCTTCTCCTCCTTCCCACTTTGTGGAAGGTTCTTGGCGCTTGCACTGTTCACAGGCCTGGGAGACAGGAGCTTTCCTGAGGTCCTAAGGATTCCTGAGAATTATTCTCAGGGTCCAGGGAGAGGGACTCATGGTTCTTGCACCAAAAGGCATCTTTGTTACTTCTCTGTAGTTTGGTTAACTAGTTTTTGGAAAATCTTGTGAGAAATTAGAGATCTGAAAGATGTCATCTCATTGACATAACACCTCAGCACATAATACCTTCTCCATTATTTTCCAGCCATAACATGAGGAACTCCAACCTGACAAAATAACAAAGAAACACCTGGGAACAATTGGATCCAGGGAAATTGCTAAGTCTAATAATGTGATCAAGATCAAAAATGAATTGAAAGGAAAATATTTATTTATTTATTTATTTATTTATTTATTTATGAGTGACTGAGTGAGTAAGTGAGACTGGAGGTGGAGGGAGAGATAGAGAGAAGGAGGGACAAAGGAAAAGAGAATCTCAAGCAGGCTCCATGCTCAGTGCAGAACCTGACTTGGGGCTCAATCCCACCAACATGGGATCCTGATCTGAGCTTAAATCAAGAGGCTCAACCAAATGAGCCACTCAGGGGCCCCAGGAAAGGAGAATATGTAGAGGTTTGGGGTGATCACAGCAGTACTGAACTAAAGTAGTCCCCCTCCTCTGCGGGAAATACATTCCTAGACCCCCAGGGGCTGCCTGTGATGGCGGATGTTCCGAACCCTAAGTGTACTAAGAGGTTTCCTATACGTTCATATACACGATCAAGTTTCATTTATGAATTAGGCACAGTAATAAATTAACAACAATAACTAAAAATGAAAGAGAACGAATGTAAGAATATATGGTGGTAAACTTATGCATTACCGCCCCCCTCCCCCAACTAATCTGATGTACTACACTCATCCTACTTCTTGTGATGATGTGAAATGACAAGAGACTTACATGAGGAAATAACGGAGGTGAGTGAGGTCAGCATTAGGATGCAGCGTTAGACAACTACTGATGTTCTATCTTATGTCAGAAGGAGGATCATGTGCTTCCAGGGCGCACTTGTCCCCAGGCAATAGGAAGCACAGACAGATACACCAGGGACAAGGAAGGACAGCTATAGTGACACTTCCCGTGGCCACATGAGAGTGAGAAGAATGTACTGGGAGCTTCTGGGACCCAGGTTCTTCCATGCACGTCTTTCTAACTTACGATGCATAAGGCAGATTCTAGCACATAGAACTCCTGATGAGGAAGCAGATATCAGGCAAAATCATTCCGATGTTCAGATTGTTGGGGCCCAGTAGGCAAAAATTACCCTCAAACAATATTTGGTCTCCTGGGCAGCACATGTGGCTTCTATTCATCCGGTCTGTGATTTTCTCATTGCTTTGTAAAGAGACATATACTTTTAGGATTTGAATCAACTTGGTTCGGTCAGTGGCGCCAGCCCTCCCTTTACTTTGCTTTCTAGCTTTTTGTCTGCTGTTGGGAGTAAACCTCAAGCCTCTGTCAAAAGATTTGCCTATTAAAGGATGAGCATCTTGTCCATGCATAACTAATGAGGGGTCTTAAGAAATGTAAATATCCTCATAGAAATCTGCAGGCTCATCTTCTGCTTGGAACCAGACTATTATTAGGGAATCTCTCTTCTGCAATGACTTGATAATTCCTAATATTTACACCTGTCCTGTTAAACATGATCCTTTCCGGAGCATGTCTTCACTTCAAAGACCTTGAACTATGTAACAACTAAAGAAATGATGTAATCACCTATGGTATATAAGACCCTGGCCATCTAAGTAAAGTGTGGCTTTTCCACCATGCCCGTTGTCTGTCTTGTTTGTCGTTGTCTGTCTTCTTTCTTATAGATATTGCACCGATACCAACCCCCTACTCGGGGCCTTTCGACTGGGGTGCGTGGGCTGGTCCATGGCCTGTAAGCTGTTTAGCTGGAACGCACCCCGGCTATGGCTGCCCTTTGTGTGTGGGGTTTGCTCCCCCAGCCCATCCTGCTGCCTGTCCAGTCCTCCAGCTTGGTGCCCATGGGACATATGAGTGCCCAGAGGCAGAGCAGGCACTGCATGCAGCACCAGGCCTGAAGAGAGGGGATGTCCAGGGACAGGATGGGCCCGGACTGTGTTCTCCCTCCCTGAGGGCCCATGTACACTGGCGTTGTCCTGTGGTAGAAGTCATACACATAAAGCACAGGACAGGGACTGAACCATCTCCATGTGACTCTTCAGCAGGGACCTGACAGGAACACAATAACGGCATCCCAGGGAGCCCAGAGGGTATCTTTTAAAAAGGTCACCATGGGGGTACGGAAGGCTACTGCGTCCTGCAGGTACAAGAAAATTCCCCAGGACATAGAGCTGGACTGGAGCCATTCTTTGATTTTATTGTTTCCATTGATGGTTCGAGATTAAATGAAGACAATGATACTCTTAAGGATCTACTGAAAGCAAATGTTGAAAAGCCTGTAAAAATGCTTATCTACAGTAGTAAAACACTGGAACTTCGAGAGACCTCTGTCACACCAAGTAACATGTGGGGTGGCCAGGGCTTGTTGGGAGTGAGCATTCGTTTCTGCAGCTTTGATGGGGCAAATGAAAACGTTTGGCATGTATTGGAAGTAGAATCAATTCTCCCGCGGCACTGGCAGGTCTTAGACCTCACAGTGATTATATCATTGGAGCAGATACAGTCATGAATGAGTCTGAAGATCTGTTCAGCCTTATTGAAACACATGAAGCAAAACCATTGAAACTTTATGTGTATAATACAGACACTGATAACTGTTGAGAAATGATTATTACACCAAATTCCGCATGGGGTGGAGAAGGCACCCTAGGATGCGGCATTGGATATGGTTATTTGCATCGAATACCAACAGGCCCATTTGAAGAAGGGAAGAAAATTTCTCTTCCCGGACAGATGACTGGTACACCTATTACCCCTCTTAAAGATGGATTTACGGAGGTCCAGCTGTCCTCAGTTAACCCCCCATCTTTGTCACCACCAGGAACCAGAGAAATTGAACAGGGTCTGTCTGGACTTTCTATTAGCTCAACTCCACCAGCTCTCAGTAATGTTCTCAGTACAGGTGTATCAACAGTACCATTATTGCCACCACAAGTAAGCCAATCCCTCACTTATGTGCCACCAATGAACATTACCAGGTCTGATGACTTTACCAGCAGGACTACCTCCCTGCCCGCCCTCCCCAACCTCAATCTTCCCACACCGCATGTCATGACAGGGGTCAGCTTACCAGAACTCATGAACGCGGGTTTGCCACCTCTTCCCTCCTTGCCTCCCCGAAACTTACCTGGCATTGTACCTCTCCCCATGCCGTCCGAGTTCCTCCCATCATTCCCTTTGGTTCCAGAGGTGTCTTCTGCAGCGGGCTCAGGGGAGCTGCTGTCCTCCCTCGCACCCACCGGGAGCCCATCTTCCGACCCTGTCACGACCACTGCAAAGGCAGACGCTGCCTCCGCACCTACTGTGGATGTGACGTCTCCCTCTCCCAAGGCCCCCAGCACTGTTGAGGACAGAGTCTGCGAGCCCAGCCCAGCCGGCGAGAAGCCTGTTTCTGCAGTTACGGATGCAAGTGCCTCCGAGTCACCTTAACTTTGAACCGGTCTTCGGAATTGGCGTGGTGGGCTTGTCTAACCACGGGAGCGTGTCTGAAAATGCAAACTCTCATTAATTTCATACTAGTTTGTACCGTATCTGTAGGCATGCTGTAAATAATCCTAAGGGGAAAACTAAGGAAGAGGACGTGGGCTTGTATTCTGCCAAGTCGGGGTGGGGCTCATAGGAGGGAGGGAAAGATCAGAAAGTTCTTGTATTTTAAAAACAACCAAAAAGAATTGTAAGAGTGGCTTGCTGCCAGGTTTCCACTGCCATTTGTGGGGGTACACATCTTTGGGAAGGGTGGTGACAGGGCTTCTACTAGGCTCCCTGTCCCCCTGCTGCTCCTCCTGTAAGAAAATGAAATGTTTTATGCCTAGTACTCAATGCAACATTTCTTGTATTTTGTAAATCATTTTTGAGAATGCAGACCACCTCACTAAATTGTGAAAGGAAAAGATATTTTATTTTGGTCTCTGTGAGTCAATCTCTAAAGGTTTACACGAAAATTCCAACTAAAGATGTTTGTTAAAGTTACACAGTGTGCACTATTAATCGAACATCTTTTTATTCAGCTTATTCACAGATCTTTGTTCAGAGCTCTCAGAATTACTCAGACAGCATTTTGTAACTGCTGCTGTTGCTTTATACGTCCACCATCAAATGGCATTTAAAAAGAAATAAAGGAAATGCTACACAGTCTCAAACCAGAAGGTGGCACTTTGTGGCTACTTCTAATATTATAGCTATACTGGACAAGCCTAGATACAGCAATAAATTACAGTAATTAAAAAAAAAAAGGTCACCACGTTATTGTTCAGGACTCCTTCACAGGGAAAATAGTCCCATTCTTTATTTTCAGCGGACCAAGAATCAGCAGACCCTGCATCCCTGAACTGGATCTGCTTCCCTGTGGCCTCTCATGACACCTGCTTAGAGATGTGTTCATTACTAGAGCATGTTGGCCCCATATTGGGCATCAGTGACGATGCAAATGTGACAGACTCCCTGCCATCACATCAGGTGGCTTTCAAGGAGAGCATGGCATCTGTGTTCTCCACGTATCAGATGTCTCTGCCTCACTGGCTGCTGGGAGAAGATTCGTGTGTGTTCCGGGTGCTGCACATTATCATCCCATCCACAGCCCACAGCCCACCCCTGCCCAGGTTTCCCACCATTTAAAGTGCAGTTCTGAAACTTCAAGTGCACGAGAACCTAGGTACTTGTTGACAATGCACATTCTGGGTGCACCTACCCACAGAGAAGCAGATGCAAGACCTCTGGGCAGAGCTTGAGAATTTGCTCTTTGAGTGCTGCCCCAGGTGCTTGGGGATCACACCTTGAGGAACGTGGTCCTGGAACCATGCTTCTGACACTCCAGCACGTAAACGCATTCTGTGAGGATCTTGTTAAAAATGCAGATCCTGATTCTGTAAGTCTGGTGCTATTCCTGAAATCCATTCTCCTGGGCATGAAATGTGGAACATAAAGATTCAGTGTTAGTCTAGACTCCTTCATCTTCCTTATAAGGTGTTTCACCATGTGATGTGCCCTTCAAAATCCAGTGTTCAAAAGTCAATTGGCCTGACAATCAACAGTTTCATTTCATGAAAGCCCACGAATCTATGAACTTCAGTCAGTGTCATCTGTGTGACCTTTGGGCAATCGATGTCACCATAACTGCAACGAGTTTCCATTGTTGTGGGCTGGGAGCAGCTTCCCATTCACAGTGGATGGCTGCAGTCCTTTTTTGCATTTGCCACACAGGAAGCCCGAGCTGTCCCAGAAGTGAACCGTGCTTTAGTATGAGATGGCAAATCTGCAGTTAAGTTCCTCAGAGGCCAGTGGTTTGGGTAGAGTAGCTGAGAGGCACGTCTTCTGCAGCCCAACGATTTGTGCAGTTTGCTGAGGCCTCTGGGTACAAGATCTGCTCTCAAAGAGATGTGCCATTTCCACTTCCCAGGAAGGGTTCCTTACACTTTCCATACCGTTGTGATGTGAGAAGACCCTTATGAGATGAGAAATTTCCCATTGTTCTTTAGGGGGATAACAATTGTTACTCAGGAGGATCTGATGACTCAGATACACTTAACTCTCCAAGGGCTGGTGCTCCTCAGAACTGGAGAGAAGCCTCCAGTTCAAATGCCCAGAGCCAGGGAGGAACACGGGCATCTCTCTGATGAAGGCTACAAGCAGCCATCACATGAGGGAGAATCATTGTCATTTCAGTTTCTGAGGGAAATGGAGGACAAGGCAGAGCTTGTTGCAGATTCATCTCAACCACTTTCAAGGCCTCCATTCAAACTTTGCTGCTTTCCTGGTGATTTGGTGCAGATAATGTAAGAAAATTCTCATGTACAGAACAACTTTTTCTAATATTATAGAAGCAGATGGATGGGAGGCGGTGAAGAGGCATCCTTCTATGTCACTGTGGGTTATATCCAGTCAGCTTGGGCCCAGATC
>PISW01011741.1:0-38034 GCA_004023785.1 Mungos mungo
GATCCCGGTTCTGGTCTCTACTCTGCCCAACTCCCTGTGTGACCTGGAACATGCTCTCTCCACCCTGGGTTCAATAATCTCTGTGCAAAGAGAGTGCTTAAGAGGTGTTTCTGTTTCTTTCCAGATTAAAACGAGTTGATTCTAAGAGCCTTTCACAGAGCAGTTATTTGGGGGTGTACAGGAGCCAGTGGCCCTGGCACGTGGCGGCGCTGGAAGGTGCTCCTGATCTGTGCCTCTTCCTTCTGCACTGCAGCCCCCGGGAACCGAGGCCTCCCCGGACTTCAGTGTCTGTCATTTCTACACAGCAGCCACTGGAGGGCGCTGTGTCCTCACACTTCTGGCTGAGCTTCCCTCCACTGGCCCCGCGCATCCACTCGAGGAGGGAGAGAATTGGGGAGGCCTGGGGGGCATGTGGGAGACCTCTGGACACAGCAGGGTGCATTGGGGCCATCGGGCCAGTAGGATGTGACTCCGTGGAAGGAAGTGCCGAGAGCACTGACCAGAGGACAAAGCCCTGGGCCTCGGTCCGCCGCTGACACATGGTGACTTTTAGGCAAATTATTTTCCTTGTTGAGCCTCAGTTTCAGTAGCTGCAAAATGGGGACAGTGAGGTCTATGGACTTGTTGCAAGAAATGCTATAAAGGACAGATTACATGTGCATTCCTCCAAGGACTTGGATGTTGTCAGCGCCAAAGTAAGTATTTCTTGTTACGGTATTACCCTCAAAGTTCCCTCACCATTGCTGGGGAGGAGAAGGGCATTTGATAAGGGCCCTCTATGAACTTAGAACTGGCTGGCGCCTGGGTGGCTCAGTTGTTAACACATCTGACTTTGGCTCAGGTCATGATCTCACAGTTTGTGAGTTCGAGTCCCACATCAGGTGAACATGAGCCCCCGTCTACTTCTCTCTCTTTCTCTCTGTCTCTCTCTCTGTCTCTCTCTCTCCGCCCCTCACTCATTTGCATCCTCTCTCTCTTAAAAAGAAAAAAAAGAACTGGCTTAGGCACTTTCCCTAGACCACTTTAACTTCTCACAGTTGCCCCATGAGGTGCAAATTACTATCACATCCACTTCACAATGGGCAAAGCCTAGGCTCAGAGAGGTGACATGACTTGCCTGGGGTCCCCCAGCCACTGGGCAGCCTTAGTGGGTCTAGCTCCCCAGATTTCCCTCCATCACGACATGACCCCACACTGCCTCATGCCAAGGCTAGAGGGAATTTGGTACAACTTACCAGAGTCTCTCAGGCCAAGGTTTCAGATGAATATGCTTTATTTGACCTTTTGGAGGTGTGGGTGCCTCTCAGTGTCCTTCCCACAAACCAGTGTCTTTTTTTTTAATATTTAAAAAATTGTTTTTATGTTTTTTATTTATTTTTGAGAGACAGAGACAGCACAAGCAGGTGAGGGTCAGAGAGAGAGGGAGACACAGAATCTGAAGCAGCCTCCAGGCTCTGAGCTAGCTGTCAGCACAGAGCCTGACGTGGGCCCTGAACCCACGAACCGTGAGATCATGACCTGAGCCTAAGCAGGATACTAAACCGACTGAGCCACCCAGGTGCCCCCAATGTCTTTTTTTTAAGCTTACTTATTTATTTTTGAGAAAGAGAGCCTGAGAGGGTGGGGCAGAGAGAGAGAATCCCAAGGAGGTGCCTTGCTGTCAGGGCAGAGCCTGATGCGGGACTTGAACTCACGAACAGGGAGATCAGGACCTGAGCCGAGATCAAGAATCGGGTGCTTCACTGACTGAGCCACCCAGGTGCCCCCAAACCGGTGTCCTTGACATGGTAGCACACTTCAGTGGGGTCAGGGACTCTGAACTGATTTAGCCACCTTCTCTTCCCTTTGAGTTGGCATGATTCTTCCTCCCCCCTGGGAAACAAACCAGCTCCCCTACGAGCTGACCAAGCTCCCAGTGTGCGTCAGCGTGAGCAGATGGGTGAGAAGCTCGACTTCCGCTCTATCGTCAGGCTTCCTGAGATGTTTGGAGTGCGGGGACTGTGGTGGTAGAGAGTCCAATTGCAGGGCTTGTGGTTTTTCTCGGTTTTTGTTGTCTGTCCTGATGAGAGAAAGGTGATGCTATTGGCTCGGAGGTAGAAAAATGGAAGTGTGGCTAGTTTGTCACAACTTCCACTCTGTCTCCCTACTGTTCCTCACTTGAGAAGGTAGAGGGGTGGGGACGCCTGGTGGCTCAAGTGGTTAAGCATCCGACTTCGGCTCAGGTCACGATCTCACGGTTTGTGGGTTCCAGCACCGCGTTGGGCTCTGTGCTGACAGCTTGGAGCCTGGAGCCTGTCTTCAGATTCTATGTCTCCCTCTCTCTCTACCCCTCCCCTGCTCACTCTCTGTCTCTCAAAAATGAATAAACATTAAAAAAAAAGGGTAGAGGGGTGAAGATGGGGGGGTGACAGCAAGGTGAACTCTGGAACCTTCCACGTGGAGGAGTTCTTGAAGCCCCAGAGTCACCGAGTTGTGGTGCTGACAAGCCAGACCTCCCAGGGCAGAGACGAGGCAGCTGAGGCCCGGGGAGGGGCTCAGGGTGGCCCAAGGGAGCCCCAAAGTCAGTGACATATTGGAACCAGAATCTGCCTATTCTCCTGGTCTCACACCAATGCATTTTGCTAAGTCACTTGTTTAAAATGTGGTCAGTTTAGAAAACTCAGATAAGGAGAGAGGGGATGGGACAGTGGACAGGGACAGGGAGGTGCTGACCTTGCTCTTTGAAAGCTCTAGTGGGGAGTTGATTGTCTTCATCTGACATCAGCCCCTGGGCAAATAATGCCCGCAGAAAGCAAATATTATGAGAGTAAATGTGTCAACATGGAGCTGGCGGCAGTTTCGGTGTCAGAAAACAGGCTGAGGACTCCAGGTTCTAACCGAACAGCACCTGCCACTGCCTCTAACCAGATGTTGGGGACCTGCCGGCAGAGATGAGAAGCGGCAGGGGGCCTGGGTTCTGGGAGAGCTGGGAGGTGCGGCTTGCCCGGGGCTCACCGGAGACTGTCCAGGGACACGGGAAGGAAAGAGAACTGGTCAGTTGCTGAGTCCCCGGGCCCAACTGAGCACTTCACAGAGATTCTCACTTAGCCTTCCCAGCAGCCCTAAGGGACAGGGATGGTTGTCCCCGTTTTGTGGATGAGGATGCCGAGACTCAGAGTGGTTGGGTAACCTGCCCACAGGCACACAGATATGAGGTAGAGGAGCAGGGATTTGATCCCAGACCTGTCTACTATAATGTGTTTCAAAATCTGGGTCGGACCTCTCTTTATCAGGATGATGGGGAACACTTGTCAAAAAGGAGACAGCCAAGCCTCACCCCAGATCTACTGAATTGGAAACTTGGGGTGAGCCTGGGAGTGGTACTTTTAACAAGCTCCCAAGAAAGAGGGGAGGTTTATGCTTTTAAGACCTAGGAATAATTTTTCAATAGCAGGAGTAAACCAACTTTTTCTGTAAATAAATAGATAGTAAATATTTAAGACTTTTCAGGTCTTTCAGTTTCTGTCACAAATATTCATATACATATGAATGAATTCACATACATATAAATATATATGTATATATGAATGATCGTGACTACATTCCAATAAAACTTTATTTACAAAAACAAGTGGTGGGCCAAATCTAGCCCATGGTAGTCTGCTGTCCCTTGCTTAACCTGCAGCATGCAAAGTACCCTCATAGCTCATCTCTCTCCTTGTCTCTGTCAAAAGGATATGGTTACCTCCATTCTACAGATGAGAAGACTGAGACCCAGGAAGATTAGACATCCATGGCCCCACAGGAAGTGCATGGCAGAGCTGGGATTAGAACCAGACCTCCTGATTCCTAGGCCAGCGGCACTGAAACCTATGAAGCCTGATAAGAATGTGTGGGCCAGAGAGATTGTTATTATTTAATGAAAGCAGCCACCACTCATTGCGTACTTACCACGTGCCAAGCTCATGGAAGCTGCCACCCAGATGTTGAATGTCATTGCACCTGTCACATGTGGCTGTCACAACCTCCCTGGGAGGTAGGTAGGCATCTGCAGTGTGTCAAAGCCAGCTTGATCTCAAGTGTCCCATACACCTGACAGGCCGCAGCTGGGCAGCAGAAAGCTGGAAGTTGCTGACAAGACATATTTGCCTTTCCATTCTTGAGTATACATGTGTGCGCACGCACACACACACACACACACACACACTCACGCTCTGTCTCTCTCAAACAAACATCAATCAGACATGTGATCAGCTCAGTGATCTCCTTCTTGTAGGCAGGAGAACACAACATCCAAGGTCTGGAAATGACTCATCTGTTTTCCTTGTCCCCAATGAGCTCAGGAACCGGAGAACGGCCTGGCGTGGGGAACAGAATCCAGGTGGCCTCATTTCCACACCACACTCTGTCCTTGGTCTGCTGGGTGATCTTAGATGCCGCTTTCCTCATTTATAAGTAAATGTCACCTTCTTAATTCATAAAATGGGTACAAACTAGGTTTGTTCTGTTGTGTAAGTCATTTGTTCACTCTAATAGTAACAATGTATTAAACGCCTACTATGTACCAAGCACAGCTGGATCATTTTAATTTGAAATGCAGAAGATTTGAGAATCAGTCCTTCCTACTACTGACTAGGAGTTAGTACAGAAATGATAGGTCCTTTGGTTCAAGAATGACTTGGGCCACGATTTCTCTCTAGGTAGAAAGTTTATCTCTCTCCTCCTAGGTGTTAGCAAGATGTAGAGTCACTTCCACCCACCAATCTAGTCATTAATCCACCCACCCATCCACTCATCCATCCATCATCCATCCATTCATCCATCCATCCATCCACCCATCCACCTGTCCACCCATCCACCCATCCAACCATCATCCATCCATCCATCCCTCCACCCATCCACCCGTCCACCCATCCACCCATCCAACCATTCACCCATCCATCCATATATCCACTCATCTATCCATCCACCCATCCACCCATCCAACCATCCACTCATCCACCCATCATCCATCCATTCATCCATCCACTAATTATCCATCCATCCACCCATCCATCCATCCGTCATCCATCCATCCATCTATCCACCCATCTATCCATCCATCCATCCACCCATCCACCCATCCATCCATCCATCTATCCATCCATCCATCCATTTATCTCTATCAATCCATTTATCCATCCAGGTATCTGTTGAGGACTTAGCATGTGTCTGGTTTAGCACTGTGTCAACCATCTCCCCACCTCCAGGAAATCCTTGCTGGTACCCACAGAAACCTGGGGTTCGAGGCAGTGGTGATAGAAAGCCCAGATTCTAGGTAGCAATAATTCTCCATGCTTGGAATCCAGGGAGTTTCTGGAATGTCTTCAGGCACTTTGAGAATAGACAGGGCCAGAGACTGATCTCAGGCTGCACACACCTCCCCATGGGGCTGTGGCCCCTCGTCCTGGTTCTGCGCTGACTTCCCTCCCTCTGAGAACACCTCAGTCCCCAGCACTGGGCCTGTGTGAATAAAAATAACCCTACATGAATGGGTAAACCAAAGTGGTATGTCCATTCAATGGAATAGTCTTCAGCCATGAAAAGGAACAAAGGACTGTCACATGGTACAATGCAGATGACCCTTGAAAACATGCCAAATGAAAGAAGCCAGATGCAAAAAGACACGTATCACATGGTTCCACTTATGTGAAATATCCAGAATAGACCAATCCATAGAGATAGAAAGTGGATTAGTGGTTACCAGATGCTGTTAGAGTATCAGGTTTCTTTCAGGTGCTGAAATTTTATGGAATTAGCAGTAATGCCTGCACAGCCTCGTGAATATAATAGTATGCCAAGGAGGGTATAATTTAACAGGGTGAATTTTATGGTATGTGGGTTACTTTATTAACTTAAAATATTTAGAAGTTGTTAGGGAACATTAAGCATTTTATTATTTTCTTTTAATGTGTATTTATTTTTTGGAGAGCACAAGTGGAGGAGGGGCAGAGAGAGGGGGACAGAGGATCTGAAATGACAGGATGTCAGCACAGAGCCTGATATGGGGCTTGAACTCATGGACCATGAGATCATGACCTGAGCCAAAGTTGGGTGCTCAACCAACTGAGCCACCCAGGTGCCCCTGAGAACATTAAACATTTTAAAACAATATTCCCACATGTTATCACATCTGCTTCTCCTAACTTCTGGTGACAGAGCCACCAGGGAACTGAGCGCTCAGGGAAGGCGAAGGGTCCATCAAGACTGAATTGCTGATTAGTGGTAGAAGGATGATGAGAAGCAGAGTTGGACTCCTGGTCAAGTGCTCTTTCCTTCATGGCATGCTGCCTGTGGAGTAGACAGTTGCTTTGTGACCCCAACTCCCAGCTCTGTCCACATTTGCCACTTTAAGGGGGCGCCTGGGTGGCTCAGTCGGTTGAGAGTCCAACGTTGGCTCGGGTCATGATCTCGCATTTGTGGGTTCGATCCCCGCATCGGGCTCTGTGCTGACAGCTCAGAGCCTGGAGCCTGCTTCGGATTCTGTGTCTCCCTCTCTCTCTCTGCCTCTCCCTTCCTCACACTCTGTCTTTCAAAACATTTTAAAAAGTAAAATAAAAAACATTGCGTCTTTAACAAAGGAGTCTCTGCAGGCAGGGACGGTGCTGGAGGAGCTGCCATGACAGCTAATGGCTGTCGCTCCAGGAGCGTTACTTGGTGTCAGACACGGGGGAGCCATGTGTGTTTATCTCATTCTCAAAGACCTTGTTATGAACCTTTGTGGTTTCCCCCAAACCCCGCTCTCCTGAGCACCCTGATAATTCCTGGGGGGCTGGAGGGGGTCATCCTGTCCTCTATGGAAACCTCGACATGTAACATAGGTTAGGCCGTGAACACTGAGCAAGCGACATGCAGGTCCAGGGACAACCGGAGTCCTGGTCATCCTGTGGCCACGACAGCCTACATCTTGGTTGCTCCCGCTTGTTCTGGTCTCTTTTGCTCTGTGCTTCGTCATTCCTTGGTTTCCATCTACTTTCTGTGCCTGGGGTTTATCAGCTATAGATCTGTGGGTCTAAACTGAGGTTTGCCTGACTGCAAAGCCTGTGCTGATACGTGGAGGTGGGAAGGGAGGCTCAGAGAGTGGGTCTCCCTCTTCCCAGCTGGCGGAGCCCTGAGCTGCTCTTGGCCCCATCAGCACCTCCCTGCCAAGCCCTGAGGGGCAGAAACTGGACTCAAGCCACTCACGCATGAGCTCCAGGGTTGGGGCAGCCCCTGGTCGGCATCTGGCCCCACAGCCCACGTCCCCCATAAATCAGGGGCTGAGGAAGCCACACACTGGTAAATATTTACTGTTGCTTTAAAAAGGTTTCACTTGGTGTATTTGTGTGTGTGTGTGTGTGTGAAAAGGCAATAAATGGCAAGGCCCCATTGCTTCTGGCCAGCCCAGTGGAGCTCTGAGGGTGCTCTGTCTTAGTTGGGCTGGGGCCCAGCCTGGAACCCCTGAGCCACTCTATGTGTCTGCGTCATAGGCCACAGGTCAAGCTGGGGCCCTGGTGGGCTGCAGGCGGGACTCCAGGAAGGACCTGTGGGGCAGGCCTGGTGGAGCCAGGCATGGGGCTGGAGCGGTAGAAGGAAGGGGGCCCTCGCCTTCTTTCTCCATCAGCCCCGGAACCAGCCTTCGCCACATCCCAAGGCCACCCCCAAACCATCTTGAATTCAAGCTGGACCTCAGCACCCACCTCAAAACCCTGTTCCGTCCGCATCAGGGGGCATCCACACTAAGCCCTCCTAAGTGCCCTCGCCCTAGCCCCGTCCACAGTCAGCCTGACGCCAGCTCTGTCTCCAGCTCAGCTCACGTTCAGCCAACTCCAGGCCTGACCTCAGATCCACTGCAACCACGGTCTAGTCCAAAAACCCAACCCTAAGCCAGGCCCGAATCCTGCTCCGAGCTCTGACCTCAGCCCCAGCTCACCTGAGCCCCCAGGCCCGCTCGTGGTGTGCTCTGCTCAAGGGCAGAAAGGTCAACAGATGGCTTTCCTTTGCCTCAGGGTCTGAAACAAATATTTATTAAATACCTTCCACGTGCCACGCCTTCTCCGAGGTGCTGGGGACACATCTGTGGACAGGAGCACTGTCTTGGGCAGAGGACAGAGGCCCCTCGCCCTTCTACCCGCCCTCTCTCCCCAGCCTCCATCCTTCCAATCCCAGCCTCCCCCATCTCCCCAGCCTCCCCTTCCCGTAGCCTCCCAGCATTGAAACCTCCCCTCACCCTCCACCTCCATCTGTTCTCCACTCTTCTCTGGGGCCAGAAGGCTGTGGCTACGCTCTGGATGGTCGCTTTTTCTTTGTGCGATGTAGGCAGGTCTCCTCCCTTCTGGGCCCTGAATAAGCTTCATAACGGACAGTGAGGTGGGAAGGCTGGTGAAGGAGAAGAAGGCCCCGCCCACTCCTACCCAGGGAGAGATGGCAGCCTCACCCAGGGCAAGCGGGTCCAAGTGCTGGCTGCCAAGTGCTGCTCCGACCCTGCACCTCCTTAACGCAAAGTGGGGGTGCTGCCCCACCTCCGAGTGCGACGGATGCAGAAGCCCTTTGTTACATGCACGACATGGGGCAGGAGCCCGTTAATAACACAGACCGTTTATATCGAATGTCGGGGACTCAGCCGTTAGCGAGAAACCTGCAGTTACCGACTGGCCAGTAGTAGTCAGTTCCCTGTGAACTCTGCAGTGGCTTCAAGGGGTTTGTGATCCTCACCAAATTTGAAAAACAGTGATATTTGACCTGGATTTACTCCTACAATCTTGGGAAAAAAAAACAAAACCAACAACCTGGAGGCGAATAAACTGTTCATTCAGTCTTATGCGTAACTGGAGGTCGAAGAGGTCGTGTGTGATTGGAGGAAAGTGCAAAGTTACTGAGTCAGTGCGCATCATTGACAACTTTTTTATTCCGTTGAGCACTTACTATCTGCCAGAAACATTTTGGGACTTTGACCTGCATTGTTCCCCCTCACCTCCCCCAGGGGCTTAGCATCCCTATTTAACAGTCCAGGAGAGTGAGGCTTGGCGAGGTGAAGTGACTTGTCCCTCACGGGCGGACGACCCCCGGGGCAGGAGCCCGAGCAGTCTGGCTTCAGCCCGCAGACTCTTCACCTCCGTGCTCTCTGCGATGGGCTGAGAACTTTGCTTCCATGTGTGGTTCGTCTCATGATGATTCTGCTAGCCTAGAACGTTCGAGCTTATCACGGCCGCCCACGTGGAGCTCCGGCTACGCGGCAGGGCCCGTGCAGAGCACGGTGCTTCACCATTTCATTTCCTCCCGCCCGCACTTTATTGATGAGGAAGTAGGAGCTCAAAAATGAGGTTCAAACCCACCTCAGAATAGCGCTTAAGCTCCTTAGCCCAGCATTTGAGGCTTAGGAGGCGCCTTGCGGCCCAGCCCCTGCCTCCCTCCACAGGCTTGACAGCTGCCTTGTGTCTACACCAACTTTCCAGCACCGTTTGCTTTCCTCTGAGAGCATCCTGGTGTTGTATGCTTCTTGCAAACCATGTTCCCACCACCTGGGATACCCGCTCCCTCTGCTGCCTGATGCCTGTTTGTCCTTTAAGTCTGAACCATCACCTCCTCCAGGAAGCCTTCTCTGATTGCTTATGACTGGCCTCTGTTGTGTTCTGCCATAGATCTCTGCCTCTCTGCCCCCCTGCCCCTGATATACTTTGTTGTAATCGTCTCTTTGCTGGTCTATCTTTCCTGCCGCACAGGGAGCACCATGAAGGCAGGGGCCTGTTTGTCATGTTCGCTATTGCCTCCCCAGCTCCCAGACCAGCCCCTGACTACAGGAAATGCCCCTTCCATACTGAGTCTTAAGCAAATAAAATATGTCAAAGTAGACAGACCAGCCTAGCTCATTCACTGTTTACTCAGTGACAAGGATTTTTACATGTACCATTTCATGTAATGCTCTCATTTAAGGTTCTGACAACAACCTTATCTCCATTTTGAAGATGGGAAACTGAGGCACAGAGAGGTTAACTCTTGGCCCAAGATCACACAGCGAGTACTGGTGAAGCTGGGAGTCACACCCAGGTTGCCTACTCCAGCTTCCCTGCACATCGTGTTTCTAAGATACCGAAAAGGAAGCCCAAATCCTTGGAAAAGAGTAAACTCATAGTATAGTGGCCAAAATATAATTATAGTGGATCATTCAAATGAGCAAGGGCTTTTAGAAAAAGCGAGCTAAAATAAAAGTCCTTAAAATGCTCAAAGGTAGGCCAAACAGGGGGAAGCCTCCCTGAAAGCTTAGCAGGATCTCTATCCCCAACATAATGCTGATTGAAATGGGGAACAGGTAAAGCTATAGGTAAGCTGGCCTGGGTGACCTTCCAGAACGTTCCTTGGTGATGAGACCACAGGATAGCTCCCAGACCAGGTGGGTGTAGTCTCGCCCTCCAGTGACGCTTGGCCCCTCTCCTCTCCTCCACCCCGACCGGACCCAGCTGGGCTGCTGCATGGACGGCAGCTTGGTCGGGGGTGGGACCTGCACCCCAGCCTTGCTTCGAGGGCGCATTCTCTGCACTTGGACAGGGGCGTCTGGGGCTGTTATCTGTCTGGTTTGAATTAGATGCCGGGCTCTGCAGAACCTTGGGCTCATTAGCGGTTTCATCGCCCGGGCTGGCGCCTGCAAGATGGTAACATTTTATTGTTTCCTTGCTTTTTCTTTCTTTCTCCTTTCTGCCTCTTCCCTCCCTTTTCTTTATTGTTTCAGATTTCCACCTCATGCCACAAAAATGCAAAGACTGCCACAGTCCCCTGGGGACACACTCAAGTCCCTGGTGCCTCTGGTGTCCTTCTCACGAGCTAAGGACCCAGGGGTCGCTCCCTTGGGGCAGGACACCCAGGGGAGGGGGCTGTGTCTTTCCCTGCTCCCCCATCCAACACACAATGCACCCCATGCCTGCATTTCCCTGGGAACCTAGCGGGGCACAGTCGTTAGCAGTTGTTTCTGGAATCTCTCTGCCTCCACCCCGAGTTTTGAATTCTGATCCCAGATTTCTTCTCTTGCCTAACAACTCAACCTTTTGAGGTTCCGTATGTGCCCCCTACCACTGTTCGGCCCGGAAGGAGGGAATGAGCAGAAGGTGCCTATCCCAACCTGGCACCTGTAAGTGCCCAATGAACAGTAGGCATTGCCATTGTCCTGCTAGTGTCAGGAAGAGCTCTGCCATCTGGAGAGAGCCTATCTCGGTGGCCGCAGGGACAAGATGAGAAGTGTCACTGGGTCAGGCGTGGAGAAACGTTTGGAGGGGACAGCATTCATCATCATCCTAACCTTTCACCGCTGTTATCCTTCTGCTTTCTCTGGGGGTGGGGAGAGAATCTAAGGGGCTGACTGGGGTGAGCCGTGAATTAATTGCACGGCCGAAGGGACCCCTGAAAGAAGTGGCTACGTTGGGGGGAGGGCAGGGGAGCCCCAGGGATGGTGAGTCGCCTCCAGGAGGAGCGGGAAGGAGGGAATGGTGTTGGTGGAGTTCGTTTCTTTTAATGTTTATTTCATTTTGAGAGGAGGGGAGAGAGGTGCAGGGAGAGAGGGAGACAGATCGGAAGCAGGCTCCAGGCTCTAAACTGTCAGCACAGAGCCTGACACAGGGCTCGAACTCACGAACTGTGAGATCATGACCTGAACTGAAGTCGGACGCTTAGCCGACTGAGCCACCCAGGCGCCCCTGGAGGAGTTAGTTTCTTTTTTTATGGAATGTGTGTTACCTTGTTGACGAGGGCTCCTCTCAGGCGCTATGACTCCCAGCAGTCCGGAGGAGGGCGACAACGCTCCCATGTCCGTGCTGTCATCTCAGGTGCAGGGAGGGCTGGGCACGGAGGGGGCAGACGTGCAGGGGTCCTGGGGAAGTTGCGGGAGGATGGGCCATGCGGGGCTGTGGATGGGGGGAGGTCACCAGGTTGTCGGTGGGTCCCTGGCTGGAGCTGGGAATCAAGAAGCCAGGGATGCTGGTCTCTGTCTCTCGCCTGAAGCATCTGGCTCCCAGGGCACCACACTTTCTAGGCTTTCCTCCTCCTGTGGGCATTCCCTCTCAGCCTCCTTTCTGGGGTTTATCTCCTCTCCCAAACAGATACACGTTGGAGCACCCCGGGGCTTCTCCGCGCCCTCCCTGGGTAGGGAGTCTGAGGGTGGAGGTTGAATCTCTACACCCCGACCTCTCCCAAATGTCTGTCTTTAGGCCAGACCTTTCCCTTGACCCCCAGACTCATATCTCCAGCTTCCCACTTGGAGAAGACCCACCACATCCGCAACCGGACCGCGTTCCTGGAACCTGCTCTCCCCTCCGTCTACCGCTGGTTGCTCCGGCCCAGACGCTGCAGCCATCCTGCCTCCTCTGTTTCCCTTCCATCCTGTGTCCAGTCCGTCCACAGGTGTGCTTAGGGCTACTTTAATCACGAATCTTGACTCCTACGCGCAACCCTAGTCGATCCCACCAGCTTGCGCTCCTGTTGCTGGATGAGCCTTGCTTCCCCTCTTCCCTGCTGCCTTCTGGCCCAGTGACCTCTCAAAAGTGGACGTCAGATCTTGTTGCTTCCCTGCTAAATGCTCTCCAATGCTTCCTGGCCTAGATGTCATACTGTCCTACCTGGCGGCCAAACCCCTCTTTGGCATTGCCTCCTGACTGCCTCTCAGCCCGCGTCTCCTAAAATTCTATCTCACTCGCTCTGATCCAGATGCATTAGCCACCGTGTGTTCTTGGCCTTCCTATATTTGTTCATGCCTCAGGGCCTTTGCACTTGCCACTCTTCATGCCTGCATGGCACTGACCCCCATGTTCCCAAGATTGCTACCTCTCTTTGTTCAGATCACTTTCCCAAAGCTGGCTTCTCCGAGAGGCTGTCCCTGATGGTCTCGGCCTGATGACCCCCCCCGACTCTCCTGCCCAGTCCCCACATCAGCTGCTCCAGCCCCTGCCTTCGCCTTCTTCTCCTTCGTAGGACTTACTTCCCTGTGTGATTAAATGAGACCCTGTACTAGCTTGTTTCTCGCTCCCACTCCGTGGTAAGCCGAGCCATGGAGGCATGGTCTCATGTCCCACTCTTCCCATAGAGCCCAGCACCGAGCCTGGCACACAGTTGGTACACGTGTGCTGGGTTACTAACGAGCGTCCTCCAGGCTAGGCCAAGGGGATGTATCCATGGGGCCCCGGCACAGTGAATGTCAAGTGCATTAATGTAAGGTTATTGTATTTGCCCTTCTGCCATCGGCTCCTTGAGGAAAGAGCCATAACTTGCCCCTTTCGGTATTTCTCACGATACTTCACTGAGCTACGTGACCTCAGGCAAGTTTTATGTAACCTCTCTGGGCTTCCGTTTCTTCCTCGATAACATGAGAATAATAATGGCACCCATGTCATAAGAGTTAATATACGGGAAGTTCTTAGAACAGTGCCCGGCACAGAAGTGAGCGCTCGGCTTACTCCCTTCTTGGTTTCACACATAGTAGGGGCTCCAAAACCTACAAGGCGGAGGCTTGAGCAGAACCATGTTGCTCCGAGCTGAGCCGAAGCCGGCTGCTACTGCCCTCTGCTTTTCCCACCCGAGGAGCTGCAGAATCGTCCGATAAAACGAGCCGAGCTGAAATTAGAAACCACGCGATGCCGTCAGCTCCTGCTGCGCTTGTGGTCAGCGCAGCCCCAGGGCCTTTCTTCACGGCCGTGCTGCTCGGCCAGCGCGCCCTCATCCTGCGTTTGTGGGTTTCGCTTTATTTTTTGTGGTCTTTTGCTTTTTTTATGTTCCGGATTATAAAAGTAATATATGCCCACTGTGGAAAGTTTACAATGAGCATAAAATTACAAAGGGCAGGAAAAGAGCAGGTTACAAATCAGCATGAATGATTTGAATCCACTTGCATAAAACGTTTTTATACGTTTATAAAGGGAGGCAGGGATGGACAGGAACACAGACAGAGGATGAGAAGGATGCTTGAAAAGATGACCACTAACGTGTCTGCAGGGGCTGTTCTCTGTGTGGCTGAGTCCACGTGATTTATTTATTTATTTATTTAGAGAGAGCGGGGGAGGGGCAGAGAGAGAGGGAGACAAAGAATCTGAGCTGTCAGCACAGAGCCGGACGCGGGGCTCGAACCCACAACCCATGAGATCATGACCTGAGCTGAAGTCGGACGCTTAACCGACTGAGCCCCCCAGGCGCCCCTCCATGTGATTTTTATGTGCTCCCGTATATCTTTTCCTTGAGGTGGCTTGAATTTTCATAGAACATTAATTTTTCAAAAATAATTAATTTTCAAATTAATTAAAATATTAATTTTTCAAAAATTATTAATGTTCAAAAAGTATTGTTTTTTCAAAACTAAGAAGTTTTAAAATAATAATTCATTTTAAAATCAGATCATTTATCTCCATTACTTAAAATCCTATGAGCGTTCTTCATTCATTCAAAAAATATTCATTGAGTATGACTAGTGCCCGGCCAGTTTTCTCTCCCTCACCTTGCTCCTGTCGTATCTCACTGCTCCCTTCACCAGCTCGGACTGTGGTTCTCTATAGGTTATGGGTTTAATGTCAACTCCACCCCGCCCCCCTTGGAACGTCCCCTACGTGAAGGCAGAGCTCTGGGAATGCCTGCGTCCATCTTGTACACAGCCTGCTCCAGAGCCCCAAACAATACAAGGCATGTGGTAGCCACTCAATAAATATCAACGAATGAATGTTTAAGAGAAAGAACTAAAGAAAATCTTTTATAATTCAGAGATTACTGCTAGCATCTTGGTATGTGACCTTCCAAACTTTTTTTCTATTTTCTATATGAACATAGTTGAAAACACATTTTGAGTCTTTTTCTTCTTAAGCCGGCATAATACCAGAAGCATTTCCCATGGTCTTAAGAAGTGTTATTTTTCTCCAATGTGCAGCAGTGGTTCTCAACCCCGAGCAAGTTCGCCCCCTGTGAGACATCTGGCAGTGTCCCGAGGCCCCCACAGCTGCTGGGAGAGGGGGCATTGCTGCTGGCTGCTTAGCACCCCGCCGTGCACAGGCCAGCCCCCGCCACTGAGAATTATCCGGCCCCAAGAGCTACGGTGCCGAAGCCGAGAGCCAGGCTATCTAGCAGTCCCTCACGTAGATCTACGCGATTTGACTCATCCAGTCGCCTCTGGTTGGCAATGGACTTGCTTCTAGTTTTTCACCAATACGAACACGGTCATGACAGGTTCACATTAAAATCTCTATCTTCATTCTACATCATTCCCTTAGGAGAAATTGCAAGGCTTGATGGTCGGGAACTTAAACGAAGGACGATGTTGACCTTGCTTGAACTTCATTTTGTCAGTTTCAAATGGGTAGCCCGGCCCCTCTGGGCATTCCGTCCTCTGCCACATTTGTGGTCTCCCCCAGCTGTGAGTCATGTTAAAGAAAACATTCAGACTTTCAATGTCAGAGTGTTTTCTGTGATGAGGGCTGCCTCGGCGGTACCTCACCTGTCTTGGTCGGCCCCGGGCTGCTATAACAAATTGTCATAGACTGGGTGTCTTATTTTTATTTATTTATTTTTTTAATGTTTTACTTATTTTTGAGACAGAGAGAGAGAGAGCATGAGCCGGGAGGGGCAGAGAGAGAGGGAGACACAGAATCTGAAGCAGGCTCCAGGCTCCGAGATTATCAGAACAGAACCCGACACGGGGCTCGAACCCACAAACGTGAGATCATGACCTGAGCTGAAGTCAGAGGCTTAACCAACTGAGCCACCCAGGTGCCCCTAGACTGGTATCTTAAAACACAGACATTTCTCACTGCTCTGGGCGCTGGGAAGTCCAAGATCAATGTACCAACAGATCCAGTGTCTGGTAAGGATGCTCTTCTTGGTTTGCAGAGAGCTGTCTTCTGGCCGTGTCCTCACTTGGTGGGCAGAGAGAATTCTAATCTCTTTCTCCTCTGATAAGGGCACAACCCCCCTCATAGGACTCCACCCTCATCTAAACTTAAGCACCTCCCCTAGGCCCCACCTGCTAATATCACCCAAAGGCGGGTTAGGATTTCAACATATGAACTTGGGGCGGGGGACACACACTTGCAGTCCATAACATCACCTGTCCAAGATTTCAAACTCTCCTTCGGGAAAAGCTTGGTTAAGCACGATGCATATATAATGTCTGTTATGGGAGCAGCAGGGCAGAACAAAAGGCAGGCCACTGCCCCAGGATGCCAATAAAACTGTTGTTTGAGGGCGTTTGGATGCCACTTTGGAGATGGCTTTTGGGGTAGAGAATGCCTCGCCTCAATAAGAATGTCATCCAGGTAGGAAATGTTGCTATGTGTGCAAATGCAGCCTATATAAAACAAGATATTGATTCATTCCACAAATATTTACTGAGCCTCTGCTCTGCCCTAGGCATTCTTCTAGGCACTGCCTTCGTGGAACTTACATTCTAGAGGGGGCACTGTCACATATAGGAGATAAAATGTGGGATCAGTGCTTGAAACAAAAGTACGGTGGCAGAGAGTGGCATGGTGAGGGATGAGGGGCGCTCTTTCGGGTAAAGGAGTCAGAGAGGGGTTTTCTGAGGAGGGAGTATCTTAACGTTTATTTATTTATTTTTGAGAGAGAGAGAGAGAGAGAGAGAATGAGCAGGGGAGGGGCAGAGAGAGAGAGAGAGACAGAGAGAATTCCAGGTAGGCTCCACACTGTCTGCATGGAGCCTGATGCAGGGCTCGATTTCACAAACCATGAGATCATGACCTGAGCTGAAACCAAGACTTGGACGCTTAGTCCACTGAGCCACCCAGCAGCCCCAGGAGGTAATATTTTAAATGAAGAGAATGAGTGAGCCCTGGAAATATCTGAGGGATGAGCAAGTGCAAAGGCCCTGAGGCAGGTGTGTGTTGGGCAGGAGGGAGGAGTAACAAGGAAGTTGGTGCGACATGACCAAGGGGGAGACCCATAGGAGATGAGGTTAGATTGAGAGGCGGTGGCCAGATTGAGCCTTGTTGGCCACAGTGAGGACCTGAACCACTGGAGGGTTTAAGGGTAGGAAAGAAATTTGATGTCCATTTTCAAAGGCGGGGGAGGCGGTGGTGCCAATGGGGAGAAGTGGTTGTACTTGCTATGTTTTGAGGGTAGAGCCGGGAAACGGGGGGTCCTGATGGACTGCGTGCTGGGGAGGCCAAGACAAGGAGGAGTTGGCATGGGGAAAGGACAGGGAGCCCTCAGCGCCAAGAGTTCTCTGCAGGGATCTGTTTTCATGCCATGCCCACATGTGATGGAACCCCAAGACAGACAGCCGACCCCTGGGCGGGCTGGGCCCAGACATGCTCTAGGTTTTCAGGGTGTTTTTTTTTCTGACCTTGAACTTTTTATTGCTTTTAATGTGGTGCCTTGGGATGGGCCCTCCACCCCAGCCCCACAGAGAAGCTGAGGCTTCCAGCCAAAGGGCTGTCAGGACAGGGGCCTGGCTGGCTTCGACCCAGCCGGGGAAGTGGTTCGAGCCGCCTGCCCTCCTGCCCGCTTGGCTGGGCAGAGCGCGGCCCTCCCGATGACAGCTCAGACACCTCCGTCTCTCAGCGACGCCACTGCCCACCTGGGCTTGCACACTCAGCTTCGCCGCACCGCCTCGGTGTAGACGGCCTGCACCATAGGGAATAAATTAGTGCTTCATTAAGCGGGGGAAGAGTCTGCTTTTATTGTTTGGTGATAGAAGGAGGTATGGGGAAATGGGCAGGGGGGAGAGGGGCGGGGCGGGGGCAGGCTTCCAGGAACACGAACAGCAATGGACAGGACAGGAGGAGCAGCTGTCAGGGGCCACTGGGGGGTGGATGGAGCGGGATTCTAGATCGATGCCGCCATGTGATTTGGGGCAAATCCCTCATGGGGCCTCAGTTTCCTCATCTGTTAATGAGAGAGTTGGCCACAACAGCCTCTCAGGGTCTCGCTCATGGCCACCACCCAGGACCTGCTTGACCTCGGGGAGCGGAAGCTGTCCCTGAGCTTGTTCCTGAAGCCACAAGCACCACCGATCCCACGTCGGGGAAGGTTGGGCATATCAAACTATGTTGAAGGCACCATACTGGAGGGCAAGGAGGCAGGGCAGGGCAGAGGGGAGGCTGGAGAGACCCCAGAGAGGGCAAGGCCACCTCCGAGCGTGGGTATGTGTGCCCGCATGTGTGTTGGGAGGTCGTGGGGGGATTTATTGACTTTGGTTACCGGCTGCACTTAAAGCTTCTGATCCAAGAAGGGTTTTAGCAGGTTTTAGTGTCAGATGGCCCAACCATTAGTGTGGACACTGCCACTAACACCAAGGGTAGACCCGGGACAAGGGTGGGCAGCCGGGAGGGGAGGGTTGGACCCCATCCCCAGCAGGTGGTAGCATGGCACTGTGGCTCTGTGCTCAAGCTCCAGCCTCAGTTACAGTAGGTTCGCAGCCACCTCCTGAGCTACCCCGGGAAACTGACTTCGCTTCTCTGTGCCTCATTTCCTCCTCTGTCAACGCGGAGAAGGAACAGCCTCCTAGAGCCAGGGCCAGGATGAAGTAAAATGGGGTGCCATGCGTCAGGGATAACTGGGCACCCCTCTCTGTCGGTGGGTGTTGTCTCCACGAGGACAAGAGGTCCATCTAGCAATCTCTGCCGGCCTCTGAGACGAGCCAAGAGAATCTGGGAAGATCCTACCCCTGCCAGGGCACCCCAGTGCCTCGGGCAGACTTGGGGGCGCCTCGGGTGTTGCAGGTTCCAGCTTCTGTCTCAGATCCTCCGCGAACCCCTCCCCGGGCTGTAGCCGGCTCAGAGGAGAGATGCCAGTCCCAGCCCAGGCGCACAACGGGGGCTGCTGGCAGCCTCCTCCTCCGATGGCTTGAGGGGCCGGGCCCCTGCTCTGCTCCCACAGACCCTGCCTTGTCCCCGAGGGCGTAGCTGTCTGAAGGGTGGATGTGCGCTCTCTCCTCCCTGTCCAGTTCCAATGTGACCAGCCAATGACTCACAGCCTCAAATGGAGTGCTTGGCACCTTCCAGCGGAATGTTTGTCGAGTCCCAGGCCTTTAGAGGAGGCGATCAATGACAGGGCATGATTGGGGGCCACCCACCCGCCAAATTATCTCCTTTGCAGATGCCTGAAATTCCACCATTAATACTTCATTCTTTTGGAGGATATTCTTGCCTTATCTCAGTTCCATTCTTTCAATATAAGCCCCTGGGGATACATAACATACCTGAATATGGATGAGCATGTCAAAACATGGTCCTTCCCGGCGGAGGGATCCAAGTTCTCAGGCTCCAAGCTCAGCGCTCTTTCCAATCCCCAGCACCGTCAGTCACTCAACCACCATGATCAAGCTCCTACCGTGTATGGCACCACATGCCTGGGACAGAGAGGAGTGGGACACGGTCCTGTCCCTGAGGCACACAGTAGGTCCTTCCTAGACGTTAGCGCCGGGCTTCACTCTCCGCATCCCTGACGTCTCCCTTGAGGCCTGATGCACAATAGGAGCTCATTAAATATTTGTCGAATGAATGAGTGAGGCTCTCCAGCTACGAGAATAAGGCAGCGCGGCGTGGGGAGCGTGAGTGCAGACTCCAGAGCCCGCTGTCCGCCATCTTCCTCTGGCTCTGCCCCCACCAGCTCTGTGACCTCTGGCAAGTCTCTGTCTCAGTCTTCTCATCACTAAAATGGGAATTCTAACGGATGAGGATTCACTGAGTTCATCTTCGTAAATACTTAGAACATTCCCTGGCACACAGTAAGCACTATGTAAGGGTTTGTTACATAGCTAAAATTCAACAAACATTATTGAATGCACATGGAAGGTATTTGGTAATGTTTGTTGGCTGGTCTAAGGGCGACAACATGGGGGATGGTGTTTTACTGCTCTCCGTATCCTCAGAGGCTGGTGCATCTGTAAATGCTAGTTAACTGGACCGATCCCATCCTCCTGGACCCATCCTTGCTGAGTGCCGTGGGGCGCTGCAAGCCACAGCAGGGTGGGGGCACTTTGGTAGCGCCTGTCATAAATCTAGTTGCTGCCGGGTCCCTCCCGCAGGGCTGTTTTTTTCTGCCTATTTGGGTGCAGACAGAAACTGTCAATACAGAATCGATCTTCACAAGGCAGAGACCAATGTGCAGGGTGGTGAAATGTGGTGTGGAGGCAAGTGGGAACAGCCCGTTCTCACAACTTTCCCCGCGGTCCTGGGCATGTGATTGGCATCTGGAAAGCACTCATTCACTGGGTCTCTGGTCTGGAGCAGCCAGGCTCATCCTGAGCCCCGCACGCTGCGGTGTGTCAGATCCCAGCCCTTGTGCAGGCTGGCCGTGAGAGGCAGATGTCCTTCCACACCCGGTTCTCTTTCCTACATTCCTTCTGTCCTTCAGGGTGCAGCCTGGTTACCCTGGCTGTTCCCTAGATGTGTGCCCAGTGTATGCTCAGTGCCTTCCCTGGGACGCCAACAGCATCCCAGACCCACCTAACGACCCCTTGCTCTTCTGTTCCTTCACTGAGCAGACAGTCACCAAGAGCCTGTGTGGTCACCAGCAAACATTTACGGAGGCTCTCCTCTGTGCCCGACACTGCCCTGCGACCCGGGGACACCGAAGGCACACTCTAGTGGGAAACGTGGAAAGTAAACAAGCAATTCAACCTTCCAAATGTGCCAAGGAGAGGTGACGGCTGCTGTGGGGACGCGGTGCGTGGAGCCCTCGCCCAGGCTTGAGGGCCCGGAAGGGCCCGTGTGGGTTTAAGCAGAGTGTCTGAGAATCAGTGTGAGTTGGCAGGTGAGGGAAGAAAGAGAGCAGGGCAGACAGGTTTTAAAGTTTATACCAAGGGCGATGGGAAGTTTGAGTGGAGGATCAGATGAAGGGAAGTCAATTTCAGACATGAAAGAAGGTTGATGTTTTAAAATAGAAAACTTGCGGTTTTCAGGGCGCTTGGGTGGCTCCGTTGGTCAAGCATCTGACTTCGGCTCAGGTCATGATCTCACAGTTCACGAGTTTGAGCCCTGCATCGGGCTCTGTGCTGACAGCTCAGAGCCTGGAGCCTGCTTTGCATTCTCTGTCTCCCTCTCTCTCTGCCCCTCCCCTGCTCACACTCTGTCTCTCTCTGTCTCTCAAAAATAAATAAACATTTTTAAAAAATAAAATAAAACATAAAACTTGTGGTTTTAAAGTTTTTTAAATCAACTACAATGAAGAACAATTTACATAAAATAAAATTCACCAATTTTGAGGGTCCATGTCAATCATTTTTGGCAAAGACATACCATGTGTAATTACTACCTTGATCAGGACATAGACATCACTTCCTAGCGGTCCTTCTTGGACCCTTTGCAGTCTCCCCTCGCCCCACCCAGGCCCAGGCAGCCCACTGATCTAAAATCTGTGGATTTGGCTTGTCTAGACTTTCTTATGAATTGAATCCAACAGTGCATATTCTGTGTCTGGCTTTTTTCACTTTGCACAGTGCTTTTGAGATTCCCCATGTTGTATATCAAGGCTGGATCCTTTTTACTGCAGAGTACTATTCCGCTGTGCGACTGTTCCACAGTGTGGTGCACCTTCACCATCGATGGACATTTAGGTTGCAAGGGGGCTGCTTTTAATTTTTCCCTCCTCTCCCCCTGAAGCCTCTTGCTTTGCAGCCTCCCCACCACGAAGAACAGTCCAAGGGGCTTGTTTCCTGGGGCAACAGAGAGCAAGAATTCTTCACAACAAAGGGACCAGACTGACTTTCTTAAGTTTGCAGTGAGGTAATAATTTCAGCCTTGTAGGAAGAGAAACAGGTTTTCCAAAAATGTTCAAAGCTCCTTGGATTCACAAGCCAGGCTGACCAGCTTGGACCAGAGAACTTCATGTCCATGTGGGACACAAGAGAGACACCTACCCTGGAGAGGGAGGATCTGGGAGTCGTTCCTGCTTGAAGGGAGGGGTGGCAGAACCTGGCTCACGCAGGACACCAAGGGGCATGTCCAGCCAGCAAGACCGAGAGAGCCCTGCTGGATCCCCGTGGCCTGTGGGTGTTGGACATGAGTCCCCAAAGTCCCAGAATGCCTTGTGAAGCTGGAGGATCAGAGGGGCTGAGCGGATCAGGGCAAGGCGGCCCCAGACAGGTGACGGCAGGGTCCGCCGTCAGCAGCCGTGCATGTGGCCACACACCTGCAGGCCAGAGGGACCAAGAACAGCACCAGCAGAGACGGGAAAGCAGAGCCTGAAGCTCAGACACAAGTGAGTCAGGCCACCCGAGGCTGGCCAGTGAGGCTGGTCAGAGGACACACGTGGATGGCAGCAACTCCCGCTGCCATCCTGGGAACAGACAGCCTCTCAGGGAGGAAAGAGGGGGGTGGCAGGTGGAAAAAAACCTATAAGAGAGCAGCTCCCCCAAAGAGACCCTGAAAGAGAGAGAGTCTCCTTTCACTGGTAAAATCAAGCTAGTTTGTTTTCCTGTCTTCAGTAGGATGACAAGGCATACCAAGAAGTTGGGGTTACTTAGAGAAAAGTAACCGCTGTTTCCATACATGTTTGGTACTTCTCTTTGCAGAGGGTACCAATTTTTCCTACTACGGGAGGCCAGTCTGGCTGCGGGATGGAGGAGGGACGCGGGGCTGCACTGGAAGCTAGACTGTCATAACTGGGCTTGTAGGAGACCTAGGGTGTGGGCTGTGGGGAGCCTTAGGGTGACAGGGGCGAGAGCAGTAGGTCTGAACGCTGAGTGCAGAATTCCCTGGGGGGAGCTTTGAAATACCTGGATGCTCAGGCCACAGCCTGGACCAATTCAGCCAGAATCAGCCAGAATTTCTGGAGGTGGGACCCAGGCATCAGTATTTCTAAAGACCCTCAAGTAACATTTATGTGCCCCTGCCCCCAGGTTGAGAAAGTTAGAATTTTGACAGCAGGGCTTCTCAAACTTGGACATGCATAGGAATCACCAGGGGATGCTGGTAAAATGCAGATTTGGGTCTGTAGGTCTGGGGTGGGGCCGAGAGTCTGATGCCGACCGCGCCAGACCCTGGACCACAACTGGGAGTGACAAGTATCCGGAGATAACATTGAGGACTTGACGATGCCTGGATGGGGAGGGAGTCAGGAGGTTCCCGGAAGAGTTCCAGGTTTCTGGCAGAAGCAGCTGGGAGGATGTGGGGCCTTGAACCTAGCCTGGGATGACGCAGAGCAGGCCTGAGGCTGGGGGAGGGGTGGCCGACCAGCCAGTCTGGGTCCTGTCGAGCAGAGCTGTCTATTGGCCTGGAGTGCAGAAAACAGTGTGAACTTGAGATACCGATTCGGGAGTTATTAGTACATTACCAACATCCGGCTTTGCCCACTCCGTTCCCTGCTTCGGAACGGCCTTCCTGGCATCCACACCCGTCTACTCCTGACACCTACTCATCCTCCAAGGCGTGGCTTCACTCAGCACACCTGCCCCTTCGGCTGCTTTCCCTGGCGACCCCAGAGTTTTTATCGGATGCCTCTGTCTCGCACACCATCGGCTGCTTTCCCTGGCGACCCCAGAGTTTTTATCGGATGCCTCTGTCTCGCACACCATCCCAGTTCCCCTCGTCACCCCCCTCCCCCCCCCCTCAGGCAGTGTCTCCTTTCCGACTTTCCATGGGCACAACAAGTGTCTCAGAGGCAGGTCCCTGCCCACCCCTGGGATTTCCTTCCACCAGGCACTCGTGCCCGCCCTCAGGTGCACACAGGCCGAGAGGGCGGGGGAGGGGGGGGTCCTTGCTCTGCGGGCGGTCCTCAGACCAGCGGAAGAGGAGAGACAGTGGCTCCATGTTGTCCCTGCTGCTGAACCCGAGGAAATATCCCTCGACAGGGCCCATACAGCTTCTCCGGTACAGGTCACAGACCCTGTCTGCTCCCTCCTCCTCCCATCCCTCGCTTCTAGCCCTGGGTGTCTGAGAGGCAGCGTCAGGAGGAGATGGTGTCCACACCAACAACTGATACGCATGTACATGTTTACGTATCTCGGATGAGATTTCTTACACGGACTTGGATATGGAGGCTCCGTGATTATGGAGGCTCAGCCGTCCCTCAGTCAGTGGTGTAATTTCAGCTGGTGTCTGGGGCGCCTGGGTGGCTCAGTCGGTTAAGCATCGGCTTTGGCTCAGGTCATGATCTCACGGTTTGTGGGTTTGAGCCCCGCATCATGTTCTGTGCTGACGGCTCAAAGCCTGGAGCCTGTCTTGGGATTCTGTGTCTCCCTCTCTTTCTGACTCTCCCTGTTCGTGCTGTCTCCCTCTCTCTCTCTCTCTCTCTCTCTCTCTCTCCTCTCTCTCTCTCTCAAAAATAAATAAAACGTTAAAAAAATTTTTTTTAAATTTCAGTTGATGTCCAAAAGCCTGAAAACCAGAAATACTGATGGTGTGAGTCCGAGATTGAGGGCAGAAGAAGGCCAATGTGTTAGCTCAAGCACTCGGGTAGAGAGAGAGAAAATTCAGCTTCCTCTGCCTCTTAGTTCTGTTGAGGCCCTCAGGGGATTGGAGGAGGCCCTCTCACACTGGGGAGGGCCAGCCGCTTTATCCAGTCCACCAACCCAAATGTTCATGTCTTCTGGAAACGCCCTCACAGACGCCCCCAGACATGTTCAACCAGATATCTGAGCACCCCGCCACCCAGTTAAATTGGCAAATAAAATTCGCCATCTCTCTCGGGTTCTATCCCCCGACAAAGTGATAACACATGAGCCCTCTGATTCAGGGTCTGCTTTCGGCCGAGGAGAGAATTTGTTCCTCCTCAGTGCTCCCAGAACTCTTGGCTTTTACTTCCCCTACAGTTCAAATTAAATTCACGGTGGCTGTAAGCTCGCGCTTCACGGCTGCATCCTGCGACTCACCAACTGTGGGAAGTCGCTGGTCACATGAGTTGGACACTTTGCTTAACAAAGTGCTTCCTAGAGAGAGGCCTGGGTGGCTCAGGGGACAGCTGGTGCGAAATAGGAATGGGCATTTAATATTAGCGTAGGAAGAAGACTTCCTTTTTGTCCCCAACTTCATTAAGTCTGAAGTGCAATAACCCACACATATTTCAAGTGTATCGTTTTGGTCTGTTTTGACACATGTAGACAATCATGAAACTATCACTGTAATGGGCATAAGCAGCATTTCCTTCTGTCCCCAAAACCACCAATCTGCATCTGTCGTTAAAAAATTCTCTGCACTTCCTAGAGTTTCATATAGAGTCGCACAGCATGTGTTCTTTCTCCTCTGACTTCTTTCGCGAGGCTTAATTATTCATGATGTTGTCGCACGTATCAGTCGTGGGTTCTTTTCCAACATGAGTAGCGATCCCTTCTATGGATGTACCACAAATTATTTCTCCATCCATCTGTTGATACACATTTGGGTTGGTGTCAGTTTTTAGCTATTATAAACAAGCTGCAATAAACACGCACATCCAAGTTTTTGTGAACACATGTATCTCCCTTTCTCCCGGGTAAGTACCTAGGGCAGAATGGCTGTGTCAAATGAGAGGTACCTGTGAAATTAACAGGAAACTGCCAAGCTGTTGTTCAGAGCGGTTATACACTATTTTTCATTCCCACCAGCAGTTCTTGAGAGTTTTGTCTTCACCAGTACTTGGTATGGTCAGTCGTCCTAATTTTTTTTTTCTCGAATAGTTACTTATTTACTTTGAGAGAGAGTGTGAGTGGCGGAGGGACAGGGAGAGAGGGAGAGAGAGATTTCTGAGCAGGCTCTGTGCTGTCGGCACAGAGCCGGACGTGGGGCTCGATCTCATGAACCGTGAGAGCATGTCAGTCTTCCTAATTTTACCCATGCTAATTGATGTGATTGGTAGCTCACTGTGGGTTTTTTTCCATAATATTTTATTGTCAACTTGTTTTCCATACAACACCCAGTGCTCTTCCCCATAAGTGCCCTCCACCATCACCACCACCTCTTTTTCCCCCTCCCCCTTCCCCTTCAACTCTCAGTTCATTTTCAGCATTCAGCTCACTGTGGTTTTAATGTCTGTTCTCAGATGATTAATTATTTTGAACATTTTTCATGTGCTCATCCGTTATCGATATATCGTCTTTGGTACCTCTGTTCAACTCTTTTTGCCCATTTCTTTTAATTGGGTTGTTTATACTTTTATTATTTTTGAAATTTCTTATATTTTCCAGATGCAAATCTCTTAACAGATATGCGATTTGCAAATGGCTTCTTCACTCAGTCTGTCTTATCTTTCCATTTTCTCAACAGAGTCTCTCAAAAAGCATAAGTTCTTCATTTCTATATAGTTCGATTCATCTATTTCTTCTTTTATAGATAGTGTTTTTGGTGTCGAATCCAAGAAATCTTGGCCTACCGCAAGATCACAAAAATTTCCTTCTATCTTTTCATCTAGAGCTTTTATGTTTTTATGTGTTATATTTAGGCATATGATCCATTTTTATTTCATTTTTATATGGTGCAAGATACAGCTCACAGGAGACAGCATTCAATCTTTCATCATTAAGTAGGCTGTTAGCTCTAGATTTTTCATATGTGCCCTTTATCAGGTTAAGAGTCTTCATATTTTCATGGCTCTTAGTCCATTGGTAATTTTGGATCGCACCCTAGGCATCATGATGGGATGCCATGCAGATTCCGGATTGTTATCGTCCTTGGAGAACACTGAGGTTTTTCTTTGAGCACCCAAACAACCTGGTGTGATTCAGACCCAAAGTCCTGCTCAGCTCCTGCGGGTAGTGGTTCAGGTTCCGTTTTCTGAGCCTTTGCCACGTTGGCTTGAATCTGCCCATGTTCACCCAGCTCCTGGTTAGATTGTCCTCTGAGTCCTCTGAGCCCTGCCCGTATCTGAGCTGCATCACATCCCTTTGCGGGGCACGGAGCAAAAATCAATCATCTCATCTGGGAGATGAGGCATCCGGGCCCCACAGCCATACAGGTGCACAGAGGTGCAGGCCACAAGCAGGGCGCCCCTCCCTGGCCACCTCGAGGGCTGAGGGAGGCCTAGACCAGCGATGCTGGAGGTGAGAGTCTGCTCCCGCGACTTCGCACCGTACGGTGGAGACACGAAGCCGAGGGCTGACCTCCCCGGCCGCACCCTGGCTCAGGCTGAGGGCTTCCAGCTCCTGGCCCACCCCCCGGTCCCCCCACCCAGATGACAAGCACTCTGACTCAGATCGCCTGTCCTCATCCTTCCAGCCCACGACCCAGGAGAATGTGGTGGGGAGTGGAGGAAGGGAAGGAGAAGTACAAGGAAGGGGGTGACTCCATCTCTCTGGGCATCTCTGGGACTCGCCATGAAGTCAGCAGAATCCCAGCTGCTGACGTCAGGGAATGCTAGTAATAACGACCCATGCTAACTGAGTGCTCGCTGTGTGCCAGGCCCTGTGTGAGCACATTGCATACGTCCTCTCGGCTCCTGTCAACAACCCCATGAGACGGAGGCTGAGGTGATGCCCACTTCACAGGTGAGGAGACTGAGGCTTTGGGAGGTGAATTCTCTTGCTCAAGGTCACACAGCTGGTGAACGGCAGGACCCCCAAGAGGGGGACCCTCAGAGTTGGGTCTTTCTGTAAGGTTGCTCCAACAATGCAACCAGCTCCCCAGATACTCCACCAGACTCTAGAGACCCCTCTCCCCGCTCCTAGTACCACCCATAGGTGCAAGAGCCCTCTCTCGGGGTGTCCAGAGGAATGAGCGAACCCCAGCCCCCAACCCAAAAGAGACGAGGGCAGATTCCCAGGGGCCCTCAGGCTGAGCAGGCTCCTGCCTCCAACCGGAAATTAACTCAAAGGGAGAAGGGAGCCGTCTCTGGAGGCAGAGGGGTTGGGCTGATTGTTTTCTGTTCTTCATTAAGTAACAAAGGGGAAAACCAACTGGACATGGTGTGCGAGCTTCCCCACCAGCACCACTCTGGACTTCTGGAACATCTTTATCCACTTACTGGGGATCCAGGAAATTCTCCTCCAAGCCAGTTTTATTGGAGATTTTGGAAGCAGAGCTCACAGCCTCCCAATCAATAACAGATGAACACTGCGCACATCGCATATTTTTGGGAGGACGTTTGGCCCAGGCTTGTCCCATCTGAAGGGCCTGGCCTTGGACATTCCCATTCGATCGGACATTGCCGGGAAATGAGGTTGAGGACAATTCTAGAAACCAGAGTCATCGATATGTGGGTGCGGCGGGCATGTAGGCCGTGGTCCGGGCCAGGCCTGGGGCAGCTCTGTGTCGTGCAAGAGTTGGGGTCTGGCCCACCCTGCTCCCCCTTGCTTCTCTTCTCCCCCACCTCCACCCTCGCTTGTCTTCCACATGTGTTCAGCTCAGGCATCGAATCCGCCGGCCATAAAGAATCAATCAAATCCAGTCCTGGCTGAGCCAGGGCCACGGCGCCAAAGCGCTGATGGAGGAAGGGTAGGCAGCTGGGGGTGACGGCACACCCCGGCGGTGGAGAAGCGAGTTCGGCAGAAATCTTCTTCCCACCCCACCCTCCATCTCACAGATACATGACACGAGAGAAGACGGTCCAAGAGCAGGGACCAGGACCATCTCTTGGGCCTCGATGCCCCCCCACCCCAAAACTGGAAGGAGGGGATGGGGAGCCGGAGGGCGACAGGGAACGGTAACATTATGGGGAGGGTAACATTCCCACCAAAATACCATCTACACAACAACAAATGAACTACCTAGAATGGGAAGCAGGTCCACATCGCATCATTTATTGAGCACCTACTGTATGCCAGGCAGGGAAGTACAAGTGAGCAAGGCAGATGCAGGCCTACCCGCTGGAGGTTAGAGTTGAGCCAGCTCATTCAGCAGCTCCGTCACATTACAGCTCTCCCAGGAGAGAAAAATACACACAAGAAATAGGATCTACATTTCTGGATCCCTCAACGGATGACGGCTCTTCCCTCATGGCTTCCGTCACTCCCGTGGCCAGGTCACCTGGCTCCTTTGCTGAAGAAGCCACTAAACATTTTGATCCTGGTGTGGTGGTGCCCATCCCGTGGCAGATATTTGTCGAGTGCCAGCTAGATCCAGGGCCCCGAGCAGACATATTTCCCGGGGGCAGGCGGCAGGACAATGATTAGGTGGTGGAAAACAGATTCCGGGGGCTCTAGGAAAGCTCTGGTCCACAGAGAAGGAGCCCCAGCGGCTGGGCAGAGCTAGTCCAGGTCCACAAGGCACAAAGTCTGGATCAAGCCTGGTGCTGCCAGTGAATCGTTTTGTGACTTTGGGCCAACATGTAGCCTGTGGAGCTCAGTTTCCCGCCTATAAAATGGGGTGATGGAGAGGTGAGTTTTTCTGCAAGTATACTCTGTGGACCGCGTGCTTCAGAATCCTCTTGGGTATGGGGACTTGGTGAAGATGAAGTTTCCTGGGCCCCACCGTAGACCCTTGGCAAAGGTTCTCGGAAGGTGGACCTGGGAATCTGCATTGGTAGCACACATCCCTTGGGGACCCTGATATCCTGAAGTTTGAGCAAGCATGCCAGCTTGGATTCTGCACCAAAGGGGTAGTCTGATGAGGACTCTGGCAGAAAGGGGAGACTTCATGGAGGTAGGTAGGAGCTGAGCCTGGGTGCATGGTACCAGTCAGGATCACCGTTGCTGTTGCTTATCAGACGACTTTACCAAGGCCCTGTGCTAAGTGCTTTCATGTGCATCCCGTTATCTAACTATTGCAACAGCCCTATGAGATAAGACCTCTTATCCCCATTTCACGGTGAGGAGACTCAGGCTCATCCAAAGGTTAAGTGACTCGCCCACCGAAAATGCTTGGACCCCTGTGAGTCAGACTGCAATCTGAGGCTCAGAGCACAAGGGGGTGTTTCCTGAAATGCTTCATTCATTCATTTATTCATTCACTCACTCATCTGTTTCCTTCCTCCTTTATTAATTAATTCATGTACTTACAAGTTCATTTGTTTAATCACTCTTTCTATTTGTGGCCTACTTTATTTCTGAACTGTGTTAGGACTCTTCTTCCTTCCTTCCTTCCTTCCTTCCTTCCTTCCTTCCTTCCTTCCTTCCTTCCTTCCTTCCTTCCTTCCTTCCCTTCCTTCCTTCCTTCCTTCCCTTCCTTCCTTCCTTCCTTCCTTCCTTCCTTCCTTCCTTCTTTCTTTCTTTTTCTTCCTTCCTTCCTTCCTTCCTTCCTTCCTTCCTTCCTTCCTTTCTTTCTTTCTTTCTTTCTTTCTTTCTTTCTTTCTTTCTTTCTTTCTTTCTTTCAATAGGCTCCATGCTTGGGGCTTGAACTCATGACCCTGAGATCAAGAGTTGCATACTCTACCGACTGAGTCAGCCGGGCGCCCCAGGGCTCTTTCATTACAAGCGGCAGAAATACAACTCAGATTGGCTGAAGTAGAAATAGAAATGAATTAATGCCCGTATCTGAAATGTGCAAAGGCAAAGATATCTACAGCTTCAGTCATGACTGGATCCAGGTGCTTGACCATTTCTGTCAGGAATTCTCCCTACACCCTTTGGCTCTGCTGTTGTCTTCGCTCTCAGGCAGGTTGTCTACTTGTTTCTCTGCTTGCGAAGTTGCCCTCCAGCAGTTGCAGGCTGAGGTCCTGTTCACCCAGCCACTCCGAAAGGAAGAAGATGCCTTCTTCTCAAGAGCGCGGCAAAAACCACAGAGGTCTCTTATTGGCCCAGCCTGGGTCACATGCTCACCATGAACCAATCATTGTGCTTGGAGGAGCTAGGGCTCTGATTGGTCAGGGGACTGATGGCATCAACCTCTACAAATTGCATAGACTGCGCACGGAGGAGGGGTAGTTTCCCGGGAGGAAACTTGGGATGCTATTGCTAGAAGAGAACGTGGATGCTGGGTGGGCAAACATTAAGAGGTGTCTCCTACATGGGGGTGCATTGTACTGGGCTTTTCCCATGCAGTTCCGATTTGACTCCAGGCACATCCACCCATTTCTTCCTGGTTTCATAATGGAAATGGGAAAATCACATGATGGAATTGGGAATTTGTAAATGCCAAGCCACGAAGTCCTGTGGGTGAGATGACACTGACAGTGACCACGTCCCCTGCATTCGCCACCTGGCTGGCCCCTTCATCCGGTCAGCAGCCCTCCCACCAAGGTGCGCAGGAGGGGCGGGGGAAGGAGTGCTGTTCTCAGTTCACACTTTAGGAACCTGAGGATCAGAAGAATTAGGGGCTTTAATCTCTTGTGATGTCTAATTTTATGCTTCACCTTGACTTGGCTAAGGGATGCCCACATAGCTGGTAAAACATTATTTCTGGGGTGTCTGTGAGGGTGTTTCTGAAAGAGATTAACATTCAAATCGGTAGACCAGATATAGAAGGTCCCCCCTCCCCCACCAATGTGGGTGGGCTTCATCTAAGTCCATCTGTGGGCCTGAACAGAACAGAGAGTCAGAGGAAGGGTGAATTTGCTCTCTCTTCTGGAGCGGGGACCCCCATCTTCTCTTCTCCTGCCTTTGAACATCAGGGCTCGGGCTCCCTGGGCTTTCAGACTCAGCCGCGTTCACACAGTTGGCTTCACTGATCTTCAGGCCTTCGGACTCCGAGTGAATCATATCACCGCCTTTTCCTTTCCTGGGTCTCCAGCCTGCAGAGGGAAGAATGTGGGGCTCCTTGGCCACCATAATCACATGAGCCAATTCTGATAATCAACCTTCTCTTCTAGATCCTTCTATATCCCATTGGTTCTGCTTCTTTGGAGAACCCTGACCAAGACAGCCAGGGCAACAGCCGCCAAGTTACGGACCTTGAGTTTCAACCCAAGGCTGTGTGACGGGAGTCCGTGCTGCCCGCCTCTCTGTGTGGTGCAGGCAGATTCCTGCCCACGGGTGATGGTGGGTCACGTTTGGGGTGAGAGGATGGGGAGCGGGCAGAGTGGCCAGTTTGGAAGTGGGCAGAAAGAAGTATCCACAGCTCCTGATGTTCTCTGAGATCCACCCCAGCCGAACAAGGTCCTCATGTCTGTTGCGCTGGCTACGCGGAGGCAGGCCACATGGGGACAGGGCTTACTTAGGCAGGGCACACCCTGTGGGATGCATCTCAAGTCTCCTGCGTTGCAGGGTAACCGAGGTCACTGGGCAGCCGGGGAGGGGTGGGGACCAAACATCTGCAGCGCGTCCATTGTGTTCCCAGAACTGTGCCGGGCTGAGCGGGATACCAGGAAGCATGACTGTCGTACTCATTGTGGGCAGAGAGTTCGAGGATGTTAGCACAGCCAGTGGCACCCAGAGGCCGTCACCTCCTTCAGAAGGCTGTCAGGGCTGGGCAGGTGCCCTGTGAGGTCTGTACTAACACTGGGAACGTTAGTATCAGAATCGAGTTAAATGGCAGGACACCCATTTGGTGTCCACCGAAAAGTGGAGAACTGCTTGGTGCGGAAAGACCTACACATCTGATGTCAGGAATGCTTTGTGGGTAGAGGAAACAGGAAATGTGTTTTCCTTTTGGCTCCAAGAGAGGGTGTCCCAAGTGTGAGCGTTGAAGGGACCCAGGTGAAACCTGCCAGGCATCTGAGCCGGGCTCAGGTGTTGTAGGTGTGACTTCTTGTGGGGCAAAAGCAAGTCACAAGTCAACCCAACTTCATGGGCAGGGGACTACACAGGGTACGAACCCTCAGAGAGGTAGCTCGTCTTTGGAGACCAGCTGCTGAGCCATCATTCCCGACACCCCATCGGGCTCTCGCATCCTAGTTTTAAGGACTCTCTGCTCCTCTGTTTCTGCTCTGTTGGCCAGCGATTCTGTCCAGCTCTCCTGGGTGCTTTGCAGAGCATGAATGTCTCTAGTATCTAGTGTATCTAGTAGGTACTTAATAAATATTTGTGGAAGGAAGATAGTTAATCTGGTGGGTACTTAGTAAATAATTGAGGAAGGAAGGGGGGGAGGGAGGAGAGGAGGGGGGATGGTAGGGGAGGGGGTGGGTACCTAGAACCCATCACCTAGCTTTCTCCCCGAACCTCCAAACTCTTCCCTGTTTTAGGCCTGTTGCCCTTCCCTGGAACCTTCTTTTCCCCAAACGTGCTATGGCCAGGTCTCTCTAGTCCAGGTCTCAGCTCAAAAGTCACCTTCTCAGAGAGGCCCCCTCTGGTCACCCAATGTTGTCACCACCACTGACCACTCTCTTTTTACCCTGAATTATTTGCTTCAAAGCACTTATCATCCTCTAAGATGATCTTATTCATTTAGTTACGTAAGTGTTCATTATCTGTTTTCCTGTCTCCCTCCCTCTAGACCAGCATTTCTCAACCTTGGCACTCCTGACGTTTTGGGCTGGATGATTCTTTGTTGTTTTTGGAGAGGGGTGCATCCTGTGCATTATAGAATGTTTAGAAAGATCCCTGGTCTCTATCTCACTGCCCATTGTGATTACCAAAATATCTCTAGACATTGTCAAATGTCCTGGTGTGTGTGTGTGTGTGTGTGCATGTGTGCACGCACACGCGCACGTGTATATGCGTGTGTTCAAATGTGTGCATGCCCATCTCTGGTTGAGAATCACTATTCTAGACCATTAGACTCATGCTTAAGCATGCATCAGAATCATCTGGAAGACTTAGCACTGGGTGCTGGGTCCCGCCCCAGACTTTCTGCTTCAATAGGGCGGGGGCGGGACTGAGAATTTCCGTTTCTCACAGGTTCCCAGGTGGGAACCATACTTTGAGAGCCGCTGGTCTGAAAGCTCCGTACGGGGAGGGAGATTGTCTGTCTTGCGTCCGAAGTGCCTATAACCCTGGCTGCACATTGTGGGCTCTCATAAAATACCTGTTGAGTAAGCCATCCTTACATCTCAGCGGCAAAGAGACCGCTCCTGGGGGTTTACGATGAAAAGGCATCTGGTGGGGGAAAGGGGAAATTTATGTGTTTGGGGAGGGGGGGCGAGGGAGAGTACTTTAAATTCCTGCTGGCGTGCTGTGTGAGAAGTCCTCACTGCCCGGAGCGGGTAGACGTGCCCACCGGGGCTTCAGGAGACACTGCAAGTTTACGTGCCAGGTGGCTTTGACCTAGGTCAGTTTATGTCCTGGCCATCCATCTTGGGTTTCTACTCTAGTTCTCTCTGATCTGTTTCTCCTTATCCTTCAGATGTTATTTGCTGCAGGCGCAGCTGGCAGCTGGTGAGGCCGCTGCTTTATGGGCGGGAGATTCTGCAGGGGACTCAAGGTGAAGGTGATGGCTCCATCAGGAGTGAGCTGATTCCTCCTACAGCTGTGAGAATACGATGGTGACAATCAGAGCTGGCACTCAGGGGGCTCACCATGGGCCGCGCAGAGTGAAGGCACATGCACACGTGACATTGCCCCTTACCATGGCTCTCTGAGGCTGGCGCAAGTCATTATCCCTGTTTTACAGATGAGGAAACTGAGGCTCAGAGGTGACAACGCAGCTAAATTTGCATAGACTGGTAGGAGGGGTGACGCTGGGGTCAAAACAAGTCTTCCAGACTAGAGCCTGTTCTTACCTGTACACCATCTTCTCAAACCACTTTGGCGGATGCCAAACTGTGTCCTGTGAGGGGGCCATGGCCTCCCTGCTGCCCCTGGATCCCACTGGGCATGCTGAGGCCTCAGGGTCTTAGCTCTTGCGCTGACCTCTGCCTGGAATGCTCCTTCCCCCGAAAGTCCGCATGATGGGTTCCTTCGCCTGTCTTACATCTCAGATGAGATATCACCTTCTCCGTGAGGGCTCTCTCACCTCCGTACCCCAAATTGTAAGCCACCGCCCCCTCCAGCGCTCCCCTCCTCACCTGCTTCATTGTCCGACTGCGCTTGTGTTCTCTGTGATTTCCTTACTACATGTATCGCCTGTCTCTTCCCTCTGGAGGGAATCCCACGGGGGTAAGAACCTTGTTTTGTTCCCTGATGTATCCCCAGCACTTGAGACAGTCCTGGTGGATATTAGGAACGTCTGAAGCATTTGTGGAAGGAAGGACGAGAGAAAGGGAGGAGAAAAAAAACCCACAGAAATTCTCAATTAAACGTCAACAAATAGTCCTGACTGCGGGACTTCTCTGAGCCTTTATCACACAGATGTACACACTATACATCTAGAGGAAGAGATAGAACTTCTGGCATTTCTCAAACTTACTTGATAATAGAGTACTTTTTGGTAGAGCTTCAGTTAACTTTGTCCCAAGGCACAGTCTTCAGTCCCTCCCCTCCCCCACCAATCCTCTCCAACAGTCTCTTCTCACACCCCCTGCCTCCTGCATAAACCACACCCTTAGATACTGGGGTGCACACACACCTACCTGTGCACTCGTTGGCTGGCTGTGGGGGAGATCTGCCTTCGGGACACCACCGGCCTGCTCGTGGAGACGCTGGGCTGTCTCTGAATGGCCTGATTGTAAGAGGCAGAGAAGGGCCAGCTCACCTTTGAAAGAGGCCACTCACCAGGCAAAACCAGGGTGGCCTGAACTTGGGACGACAAAACAAGGCGGACAATGAATCCATTAGAAGCCGTTGGGAGGTACAGGGGCTGTGAGAACTGGCTTTCCTGAGCCAGAAGGACAACAGGGAACCAGGTCACACTGGGACAGAAGTGTCCGTGTCTTTTTATCTGCAATCAGAGCCAACAGCCCCGGGGGCCGAAGGACTCCAGAAATCAAGAGCATCTCAGCCATCCAAGCTTTGAATTCCTGCCACCCAGCTGGACCGTCCAGGCAGCCAGACCGGCCTGGGGACGTTGTACGTTCCTTCACCTGCAAAGCCACCTTTCTGTGGGACTCGGTCATTACAGAGAAAGTGTCACCAGTATACACTTTGGAAATCAACAGATCTTGGTTCAAATCCTGGCTCAGGCCATGACTGCCACGTGACCCTGGGCAAGTCGCTTCCCAGCTCGAAGCCTCGATTTCCTCATCTGTAGAATGGAGCCATCACACCTTTTGACGTTTTCTGCTCTCATTCCTCCTGTAGCTGGGCAGATCCATCCATTCGCTTGCCCAGTGTACACAAACAGGCCCCACAGTGCTCATGGCCGGGCTCTGACGTCCTGCGCCATCCACGCCTCCACGGGTGGTCCAGAGGAAGCAGACGAGGCTAGGCGTGTGGGGGGCTGGGTTCTGGCCCTGCTTCCCCCAGGGCCGCTAGGATGCTGCTGTGTCCCCTACAGTGGCATTGGGGCAACATTTCCCTTCTCCTTCAATAACCTCTTGCTTCCCCTGAATCCTGAAGAAATAAGGGAAAAAAAAAAAACCCTCAAGAGATGCACTTCTAATATTGTGTGTATATCCTACTACATACACATTAATCCTGCTATATGTGTGGGGGGTGCATATATACACACATATGTTACAATTTTCCGAATGTTTGCCACCTGCTGGGCTTTGCACTGAGTAAATTAAATACATGATATTCTTCCATCCTTCGGATGACCTTATGCTGTAGGTACTATGATCACGCCCCTTTTCTAGATGGAGAAGCTGTGTCTCAGAGAGATTAAGAGCTTGCCTAAGGTCACACAGCTGCTAAGCGGTAGAGGCCCCCACAGACAGACAAGGGCGGGTGGGGCAGAGCTACCTGGGTGGGCAGAAAGCATAGAAGAAGTTGCATAGACGTGGTGACTTGGGCCCAGAGTCTGTTGAAAGCAGGTAGCAAGGTGGGGGGGGAGGTGTTATCTTTAACTAACGCATGCCTGCTGTTCAAAATGAAGATCAGCGGCGGTGGGGGGGGGGCGGTGCCTGGGTGGCTCAGTGGGTTAAGCATCCAACTTCGGCTCAGGTCATGATCTCGCAGTTCATGGGTTCGAGCCCCACATCAAATTCTATGCTGACAGCTCAGAGCCTGGACCCTGTTTCAGATTCTGGGTCTCCCTCTCTCTCTGACCCTCCCTTGTTTGCACTCTGTCTCAAAAATAAACAATATAAAAGATTTTTTTTAATTCAAAATGAAGACAAGCAGATAAACACAGAGAAGGGAATAAAAATGAACCCCATGCCCACCCACCATCCGGGAGTCATCAGAGTTTAAGTGCTGGTGAATTTTTTTCACTCCACTTCCACCTAATTCTAGGATCCGTACCCACCGCCTCCATGCAATGGCACCTCTTCGGAAAGTGCTTCCTAACAGGCTCTGTTCACTTACAAGACCAAGGTCACTTCCATATGTGATCATTATTCTTAGGGGAAAAGAGATTTTTAAAAATATCACGGTATTCTTGGGACACCTGGGTGGCTCAGTTGGTTGGGCATCTGACTCTTGGCTTTGGTTTAGGTCACGAACTTGTAGTCTCATGGGTTTGAACCCTGGGTTGGGCTCTGAGCTGGCAGCATGGAGCCTGCTTGGGATTCTCTCTCCCTCACTCTCAGCCTCTCCCCCATGCACACTCTCCATCTCTCGAAATAAGTAAAAGTTAAAAAAAAATATCATGGTTCTGGCTATAGGATATTTGATCCCTCATAGACAGATTCATCCCAAATTTTGCATATTTAAATTGTGTCTCTATTTTAACGGCTATAAATGTCACTGGGATGAACATTCTTGTAGATGAATCTTTTCCTTCATCTTCAATTACTTCCCCAAAAAATTCCTGAGAAAGGAATTTTTCCTCTTGGTACTTTCTGCAGCCTTTGTGACCACCATGGCCGGCACGGGAGGCCAGCTTTTGGTTCAGGTATCCAGACCTCTCAACTTCTGCCCACGATGTCCCCTGGCCTGAGTGCAGTGGTCACCTGGGGTAACCGCGAAGACCCACAGCCTCTGGGTCATGCAACAGCCCTGAGGTCTTTCCTCCACCAATCTAGCAGAATGCAGATACGTTGTCTGTAGTATTGAATTCGTTTCAAGAGCAAAAGGAGGTATGACACGAATAGGTACGAAGGACCTCAGGATGGCTCACACCCGTCGCCCCCTGAACTCTGGTATGTCAGGTAGAATCCTGCCTGGGTCAGGCAGGAGACCCGAATTCTAGTTCTGACCAGCGTGGCCTCTCTGGGGCACCTTGCAAAAGTCACTCCACCTCTGTGCTCCCCCTTTTCAGAAGAGCGGATTGGACAAGACACGGAGGGAACTTTCAGATCGAGAAAGCTACGGTTTACCCAGCCCTTTGATTTGCAGATGCTTATGCGTGGAGTTCACTGGAATGACTACCAGGTGAAAGTAGGAACCCAAGGTTCTGCCAGGGAAGTATCTTGCTTACGGTC
>PISW01011742.1:6403-38048 GCA_004023785.1 Mungos mungo
GGGGGGCAAGCTAGCACCCGGCCGCAGTCTCTAGTGATCGGCAGCAGCACGGCTCGCGAACACACTAGGTGGCAGGCAAGGACACAGCCATTGCTCGGTGAGAACCTCCCCAGAGAGTCAGAACCGGCCAAAGCTGCAGTCCCCCAGAAGTGAGGGTGATGCCATTTTCACCCCTCCCGTGCATGCGCATACAGGCTCACAGGCGCCACAACTATCTACCCCAGTAAACTAAGCAGCGCCATCTACTGGAGAATGGAGCCATTACACTAAAGCCCCGCCCAACTGGGCCAACCATGCTCTTCAGAAACACCACAAGTGTTCCTGCTTAGTTTACAGACTATAAGGTACTTTATAGTTTGACTTCTAGGGGAAAACCAATGTAATTTCAATCATATTTCAGTCTGTTCGCTTGTCCATCTATTCAATTTCTTTTTCTTTTTCTTTCTTATTCTTAAATACAGAAAGAAAATATGTATTTTTATTTTCCATTTTTACTAAAAAGATTTTTATTTAATTTTTACTATATTTTTTACTTTTAAAATTCTACTTACTTCATCATTTTATTTTACATTATTCATTTTTTCAAATTTTCAAACATTTTCCTTTTTTTCCTATTTCCTTTTCTTTCTTTTTTATCTTTACCTTTTTTCTCTAATCTAGCAAGCACCTTTCAACAACCAGACCAAAACACATGTAGGATCTAGCATCCTTTATTTGATTTTTTCTGCTGTTTTTAGTTTTTTAATTTTTATTTTTTTACTTTAATAATTCCTTTTTTTGCTTCAAAGTGATGAAACAAAGGAATTCACCCCCAAAAAATAACAGAAAGAAATGACATCCAGGGACTTGATCAACACAGATACAAGCAAGATGTTTGAACCAGAATTTAGAATCACGATAATAAGAATACTAGCTGGGATTGAAAATAGATTAGAATCCCTTTCTTCAGATATAAAAGAAGTAAAAGCTAGTCAGGATGAAATTTTTAAAAATGTTAGAACTGAGCTGCAATCTCGAATGGAACCATGGTGGCAAGGATGGATAAATAGCAGTGAGTCAGTGATATAGAGGGCAAACTTATGGAGAAAAATGAAGCAGGAAAAAAAAAGAGGGAGACGAAGGCAAAAGAGCATGATTTAAGAATTAGAGAACTCAGTGACTCATTAAAAAGGAATAACATCAGAATCATAGGGTTCCCAGAAGATGAAGAGAGAGAAAAAGGGGTGGAAGAGTTATGTGAGCGAATCATAGTAGAAAACTTTCCTAACCTGGGAAAGACACAGATATTAAAATCCAGGAACCACAGAGGACTCCCATTAGACCCAACAGAAAATGACCATCAATAAGACATATCATAGTCAAATTCACAAAATACTCAGGCCAGGAAAGAATCATGAAAGCGCAAGGGGAAAAAAATGTCTTTAACTTGCAAAGGAACACAAAATAGGTTTGCAGCAGACCTAGCCACAGAAACCTGGCAGGCCAGAAAGGAGTCACGGAATATATTCAATGTGCTGAATTGGAAAAATATACAGCCAAGAATTCTTTATCCAGCAAGGCTAACATTCAAAATAGAAGGAGAGATAAAAAGTTTTCCAGACAAACAAAAATTAAAGGAGTTTTTGACCACTAAACCAACCCTGCAAGAAATTTTAAGAGGGACTCTCTGAGGGGAGAAAAGACAAAAAAAAAAAAAAAAAAAAAAGACTAAAAGCAATAAAGACTAGAAAGCACCAGAAATTACCTCCAGAAATTCAAACACTACAGGCAACGTATGGCACTAAATTCATATCTTTCAGTACTCATTCTAAAGGTCAGTGGACTAAATGCTCCTGTCAAAAGACAAAGGGTAACAAAGAGATAAGAAAACAAGATTCATCTATATATTGTTTACAAGAGACCCACTTTAGACGTAAAGACACCTTCAGATTGAAATTAAAGGGATGGACTACCATCTATCATGCTAATGGTCACAGCTAGAAAACTAGAGTGGCCATGCTTATATCAGACAATCTAGACTTTAAAAGAAAGACTGTAACAAGAGATGAAGAAAGATATTAATTCATAATTAAGGGGTCTGTCCACCAAAATGATCTAACAATTTTAAACACTTAAGCTCCAAACATGAAATCACCCAAATATATAAATCAATTAATCACAAATATAAAGAAACTCATTGATAATAATGCCATAATAATAGGGAACTTCAACACCCCACTTACAACAATAGACAGATCATCTAAACAGAAAATCAACAACAACAACAACAACAACAACAACAACAAAATGGCTTTGAATGACACGCTGGACCAGATGGACTTAACAGATATATTTAGAACATATCATCTTAAAATAACAGAACACACATTCTTCTCCAGTGCACATGGAATGTTCTCCAAAATAGATCACATACTGGGACACAAACCAGCCCTCAACAAGTACAGAAAGATCGAGATCATACCGTGCATATTTTCAGACCACAATGCTATGAAACTCGAAATCAACCACAAGGAAAAAACTGAAAGGTTAACAAATAAATGGCAACTAAAGACCATCCTACTAAAGAATGAGAGGGATAACCAATAAGTTAAAGGGGAAATTAAAAAGTACATGGAAGCTAATGAAAATGGTAACACCACAGCCCCAAATCTCTGTGAGACACCAAAGACAGTTATAAGAGGGAAGTATATAACAGTATATCCAGGCCTTCCTAAAGAAGGAAGAAAGGTCTCAGATGCACAGCCTAATCTTACACCTTAAAGACCTGAAAAAAAGAATAGCAAATAAAATCCAAAACCAGCAGAAAACAGGAAATAATAAAGAGTAGAGCAGAAATAAGTGCTATTGAAACAAATATAAACAAAAACAAAACAGTAGAAAAGATCTATGAAACCAGAATCTGGTTCTTTGAAAGAATTAACAAAATTGATCAACTTCTAGCCAGCTTTATCAAAAAGAGAAAGGAAAGATCCCAAATAAATAAAATCAAGAATGAAAGAGGAGATATCACATCAACACAGCAGAAATACAAACAATAATAATAGAATATTATGAGCAATTACACACCAATAAAATGGGCAATCTGGAAGAAATGGACAAATTGCTAGAAACATATAAACTACCAACACCGAAACAAGAAGAAATAGCAAATTTGAACAGACCCATAACCAGTAAAGATCAAATTAGTAATCAAATATCTCCCAAAAGAGAAGAGTCCAGAACCAGATGGCTTTCCAGGGGAATTCTACCAAGTATTTAAAGAGGAGTTAACACCTATTCTCTTGAAGCTGTTCCCAAAAATAGAAATGGAAGGAAAACTTTCGAACATTTTTTTATGAGGCCAGCATTACCTTGATTCCAAAACCAGATGAAGACCCCACTAAAAAGGAGACCTGCAGACCAATTTTCCTGATGAACATGAATGCAAAAATCCTCAACAAGACACTAGACAAAATATTCACCACGACCAAGTAGGATTTATACCTGGTATCCAAGCCTGGTTCAGTATCTGCAAAACAATCAATGTGATACATCACATCAATAAAAGAAAGGATAAGAACCATATGATCCTCTCAATAGATTCAGAGAAAGAATTTGACAAAATACAGCATCTTTTCTTGATAAAACCCCTCAAAAAAGTAAGGAAAGAAAGATCATACCTCAAGATCATAAATGCCATATATGAAAGACCCACCACTAATATCATCCTCAGTGGGGAAAAACTAAGAGCTTCCCCCTAAGGTCAGGAACAAGACAAGGATGTCCACTCTTACTACTGTTACTCAAGATAGTATTGGAAGTCTTAGCCTCAGCAATCAGACAACACAAAGGAATAAAGGCATGCAAATCAGCCAGGAGGAGGTCAAAGACATGATACTCTATATGGAAAACCTAAAAGTTTCCACCCAAAAAACTGCTAGAACTGATCCATGAATTCAGCAAAGTCACAGGATATAAAATCAATGACCAGAAATCGGTTGCATTCCTATACACCAATAATGAAGTAATAGAAAGAGAAATCAAGGAATCGATCCCATTTACAACTGCGCCAAAAACAATAAACTACCTAGGAATAAATCTAACCAAAGAGATGAAAAATCTAAACACTGAAAACCATAGAAACCTTATGAAAGAAATTGAAGAAGACACGCAAGAATGGAAAAATATTCCATGCTCCAGGATAGGAAGAGCAAACATTGTTAAAATGTCAATACTACCCTAAGCAATCTACATATTGAATGCAATTCCTATCAAAATAACCCCAGCATTCTTCACAGAGCTAGACAAACAATCCCAAAATTTGTACAGAACTAGAAGAGACCCTGAATAGCCAAAGCAATTTTGAAACAGAAAACCAAAGCTAGAGGCATCACAATGCCAGACTTCAAGCTGTATTACAGAGCTATAATCATGAAGACAGTATGATGCTGGCACAAAAACAGACACTGGAATCAATGGAACAGAATAGAGAACCCAGAAATGGACCCAAAAATGTATGGCTAACTAATCATTGACAAAGCTGGAAAGAATATCCAATGTAATGAAGAGTCTCTTCATCACATGGTGCTAGGAAAACTGGACAGTGACACACAGAAATATGAACCTGGAGCACTTTCTTACACCACACACAAAAATAAACTCAAAATGGATGAACCACCTAAATGTAAGATAGGATACCATCAAAAGCCTAGAGGAGAAAGCAGGCAAAAGCTTCTTTGACCTTGGCCACAGCCAGTTCTTACTCAACATGTCTCAGGAGGCAAGGGAAACAAAAGCAAAACTGAACCATTGGGATATTATCAAAATAAAAACTTCTGCCCAACGAAGGAAACAATCAGCAAAACTAAAAGGCAATAAACAGAATGGGAGAAGATATTTGCAAGCAACATGTCAGATAAAGGGTTAGTTTCCAAAATCTATAAGGAACTCATCAAACTCAACACCCAAAAAACAAATAATCCAGTGATGAAATGGGCAAAAGACATGAACAGACACTTCTCCAAAGAAGACATCCAGATGGCCAATTGACACCTGACAAAATGCTCAATATCACTCATCATGAGGGAAATACAAACCAAAACCACAACGAGATACCACCACATACCAGTCAGAATGGCTAACATTAACAACTCAGACAACAACTGCTATTAGCAAGGATGTGGAGAAAGACCATCTCTTTTGCACTGCTGGTGGGAATGCAAACGGGTGTAGCCACTCTGGAAAACAGTATGGAAGTTCCTCAAAAATTAGAAATAGAACGAAGCTACATCCCAGTCATTGCACTAGGTATTTATCTAAGGGACACAGGTGTGCTGTTTCAAAGGTGTACATGCACCCCAATGTTTATAGCAGCACTATCAACAATAGTCAAAGTATGGAAAAAGCCCAAATATCTATCGACGGATGAATGAATAAAGAAGATGTGGTGTGTGTGTGTGTGTGTGTGTGTGTGTGGTGTGGTAAAAGAGGAACCCTTTTGCACTGCTGTTGGGAATGCAGACTGGTGCAGACACTCTGGAAAACAGTGTGAAAACTCATTCATTTTTAAACAAAGCATTGTATTCTAGAGAAGAACTTAAAACAAACTTGTTCCACTGACAAGACTGCTTTTTGCCCTTAAGAGTATTTGTTAAAGTACATCTACCTCCTAAGGTAATACTCTTATTAAAATCAAGCAAATATTGGGGTGCCTTGGTGGCTAAGTCCATTAAGCATCGAACTTCAGCTTAAGTCATTATCTCACGGTTCATGAGTCCAAGCCCTGTGTCAGGCTCTATGCTGATAGATCATAGCCTGGAACCTGCGTCAGATTCTGTGTCCCCCCTCTCTCTCTGCCCCTTGCCCACTCACAATCTGTCTCTCTCTCCAAAAATAAACATTAAAAATTTTTGTTTTTAATCAAGCAAATATAAGACTCCTGGGTGGCTGAGTTACTTGAATTTCTGGCTCTTGATTTCAGTTCAGGTCACGATCTTATAGTGTGTGAGCTCGAGCACCAAGTCAGACTCTGCGTTGACAGCCCAGATCCTGCTTGGGATTCTCTCTCTCTCTCTCTCTCTCTCTGCCCTTCTTCTGCTCATGTCCATGCTCTCTCTCTCTCCCTCTCTCTCAAAATAAATAAACGTAAATAAATAAATAAATAAAATCCACCAAATACATTAGAACAAATATATTTTAATTTCCTACTATTATGCTATGTTCTTTATAGGGAGAGAAACAAAAAAAACCCCACAATAATTGTATGATAAATTCACCCAAAGATCTTAAATGTCTTTGAAAAGGTAAAACATTTTTAAATATATGAAGCAAATGAAAAATGACACAGAAAAGTACATAAAACAGTCTGGGCCCTCTCAGCTCAGGTAACTAAAAATACCGCGGCACCAGGTGGGACTCTCTTTTACTGTCTCCCTGCACCTATAATCCTCTCCCACTTAATCTAGACACACTCTCTTCAGATGTCTCTTACTTTCTTTTTCTCTAGTGATAATCTCCCTCCATCATTCAGGACTTGCATGTGACAGATTGATAGTTGAAATACTATAAATTTAAACATGATAAGACTCCTTTCTAAAGAAGTGGGAAGTCTAATATTGAGATGGTAGCTCTGAAAGCATCAGGATTCCAGACTCCTGTGTTTTTGCTACATTATCCTTAACACTGGCTTCAGTCTTCAAAGGTGCCTTGCCCAATTTGGCTTCTAAAACCGCAGCCACCATAACTGCATTCCAGGCAGGGAGATGGTGAAGGAATAGACACAAATGGAGACTGCATAAGAGAAATAAGCCCCTTTGTTTAACGCTGGTCAGGGCTCTGTTAAATGGCCACCTCGAACTATAAAGGGAATTAGTAAATACACTATTTCATTTCTTTGAGTAAAGAATGGAAGAATACACATCAGCGAGGCAGCTAGCCCTGCTCTCTTTCCTTTCCTCATCTTTCATCCCATGTGTTCCAGTCTTTCCACTCTGCTCCTCTATGTGGGTTCTGTTCTACTACAAGTCCTTTCTTCACAGTGGGGTACACGGCAACTCACTTGACTTCCCAGAGGATGAAGGCATGTCCTCCGGGCAAGAGTGCAGTCTGGTCCTGGTTTGGGAGCTACAGTCTTCCCTGATCTGGCACCTCTGGCCAAGGGAATGAAGCGATCTGATTTTTCATTCCTAAGTCAAGTGTCCTGAGTCTGAGAATAAAAAGTATCAAATTAACCTCATCCAAGCATATGGACAGAAAGGAGGACCTTAAAATGGAAGGCATGTTTCTATACAGACTATGAATAATAAATTGAATGTAGAACATAATCTAGAGCTAAACTGAATGCTTCAGGCAAAAAATATGATGATCAAGAAGAAAACTCAATTATGGTTTAAGTAATTAATGACAACACCATAGCGGGGTATAGGATTTTAGAAGGATTAATTTATATCACTATTGACTTATTAGTAAGATTTAATTGAGAGCTAATAGTGTGCTCCAGTTTACAGAAACAACATGAAGATATGTGACCTTGCATTTTTGAATAGTATGAATAAAACTCCATCAGTAATGTGGAAAGTACAAGTTGGAAGGTAAAATAGGATAAGCAGGTGTGACATTCAAAATATTTAACAGCCATCTGAGCAGAAGTTCCAAGCATTCTAAACCATTAGCTCGAAGGATACACAAACTGGTCAAATTATAAAGAAATGTAAATATTATATAAAATCAAAGACATAATTCAAGAAATTCAATGATTCAATTGGTCTCCAGATTTAAATGATCAACTAAAAACACAGAATAATAAATACCAATAATATTTACACCAAAGAACTAGGAGGGAGGAATATAGACAACATATTTAGAAATACAGAGTTAAATACCAAAAGAAACAGCAAGAAGAGTTAGAATGGTCATCACAGGTAAGTAGTACTGGAGAAGGAGGAGATACAGAGGCCCCAACTTTCTGAAGATCTTTCAGGACTATTTGAATCTTAAAATTATATTTATGTACTGTTTTGATTTAAAAAAATAAAATTAAAAGTTTGAGAATTTTAAATTTAACATTTATTTTAAAATAATACAAAAATGGGGATAAAATTACATAAAAGCAATTTAAATTGTAAACGGGTCTCCTCCCAATTAGCTTCAGTGTACAGGTCACTGATGCAAGACATCACATCAGACTTTCCCTGAAGCCTCAGATTTTCCATGGGAATTTTCAGGCTGTACACAAAGTTGTTAAGTGCCCACGTATCCTAAAGACATGTGTTAGATATCCTACATATGACTCGATAAGTGACCTAGAAACTTTAAGAAAGAAATAAATTTTATAAACGTTTTATAAAATACCACCAACACTTTTTAAATGTCTTAATGCCCTTAATATAGGAACCCTTTAAAGACATGCATGAAAATTCCTTCCACTAAAATTACACCATTAACAACATGTCATGGAAACCTCTTTTAAGGGAGTAATATTAAAATGCTCTTTTCTTTTCTTAAGACTCTATGACACCAATTTGTACATAATATACAAATTGCCTGTAAAATAATTTCCAATGAGGCTCCATGCTAATTAGCACCAGCCCAGAAGTCAAATGATTCTTATAAAATTATTGAATAATAAATTGCATTACTGTGAATCACACAACTACTGTATGGCATAGTAATAATGTCTCATATATCAGAAATGACAGCCCATTTTCCAGCCAGTATGATGAAAAGGTATGGGCGATATAAACTCATTGCATTTTCTGAGTTAATGTCACATTCTAGAGCCAGACTATCTCCTACTTGATCAATTTTTCCCAAATGAAACAAATAAAGCTGCCACTGGCTTGTGCAGATAACAACTCTCATGATTGTCCATATACATCATCAATCGTATTTTAAGCAGTTCAAAGAAGAAAAAAGTTTGACTGTCCCTGCCTACTAGGTCCTTGTCAATTTTCTACAAGAATTGTCTCTGTTATCAGGAAATGACTGCACCTAGCATTGCCTCAAAAGGCTCTTCCAAAATGATTGTCTATATACATTATGTAGATAACAATAGAACCTGCCTCATAAGATCTTGAGAGCTTTATAAGAGGCAATGCAAAATATTTAGCGCAATATCTGGTACATAGCAAGTGTTCAATAAATACTGCAATTATTTGTAGCACTTAACCTGGAGAATAAAAATTCAAGACCAATAAAAGGTAGATAAACCAAGAAACAAGATGTTAAGATTTGTATCTAGGCATATAAATGAGTAAAATGAATGGAAGTAGTCAATCAAAGGCACTTAATATTGTCTACAGAGTGTGGTGTCCTAAAAACAGAAGATGTCATTGTAAGGGAAGCATCTGGGAGATGTTAGAAGAGCTGAGGTTGGCACTTCAATTCAGTGTATTCAAGACTTGCAAGAAAAGTGAACAGATTGATTATGTGAGAAGGCCCCACAGTTCCACAAAACCCTACATGATGAATACCATCCATTTCAGATGACCACTCACAGATTGTGAGTAACACCAGTCACTCATGCTGAGAAGCTGTTTTAATTTCTCAGTGGGTATAGGGTGCCAAAAATATAGGGGACCTCATTTCTTCCTTCTATAAGGGAAAGTGTTACACAAGAGGCTTAGGAGAACAAAAACCACAATAGTGAAGATTTTATTTTTCTATTATTTTAATAAGGACAAAATTGTATTTGCTAAACAGTTTCTAAGACTCTGAAATGTGCAGAGCACTGTTAGTGGATGCTCCTGCAGGGCCACGCCACAAGAGATGCACTTCCCTCCTTGGTGGAAGTCCTGTGATCAGAGGAGGAATTATAAAGGCCACTCCCCAGAGTCCCACAAGGGATCTCCATAAGCACATCCCTGAAAGGTGATCCAGAGCCTACAAACACATTTTCATCTCTTGTGCTACTTGCTGAACTTATTTTTAGTGTCAAATATTTCAGAGAGTTTGAGACAATAAAGACTAGGAACAAAATTATTTAATTCTTTCAATAGCTAGATAAGAAAAATCTTACCTTTACAGAAGTTGTTACTAGCAAACATAAAATTTAGAGCTAATTCTAAAACCCTTTAGCTCCTCATTATGCTTCTTACCTGTGTCAGTTTTTCTTCTGTACCAGGAGCAAAGTGGCACCTGCCCACTGCCTAATAATTCTCTAGAATAAGTTGGATAGTTTGACATAGGTAGTTGTTGGGGCCCAGTAGGCCAAAAAACTTCCTGCATAGCCATCGTTGATGGCACTGCCTCTGGGGCACAGGAGAATCTATATAAGTGACCCTTGATGGCTATGCCTCCGGGGTGCAGGAGAACTATTTGGGAAGTTGTGGAACAAGTCGAAAGACTGTGAAACAATATTTGCCCTCCTGGACCGCACATGTGGCTTCTGTTTATCCTGTCTATGGTTTTCTCATTGCTTTGCAAAAGCAAAAAGGTATATACCTTTAAGTTTTGAATCATCGTGGGTCAGTTAGTGACATCAGCTTTCCCTTACATTATTTCTGTTCCCAGCTCATTGCCTGCTGTTGGGGGCAAACAAAATCCTCTGTCTAAAATTAACTTCTTGGATAATAAGCTTCTTGCCCAGACATAACAGCTAAAGGGGCTTGAAGAAAAGAAAATTCTTTGAGAGACAGATTCCCTCATTCCTGTTTTTTTACTTCTGTTCTCACGGCTGTTCTCTCTTCTGTGATAAAAAATGATACTTCCCAGAACATGTTTTTACTTTTTCAAGGACCATAAACTATGTAATCATTAAAGAAAAAAAAAAGTGTAATCCCCTATGGCATAAAAGACACTGACTTTCTTAGTAAAGTTTGGCTTTACCACCATTCACGTTATCTGTCTTTTTTCTTATAGATATTGCGCCAACACCAACCCCCTACTCAGGGACCTTTCCACTGGGGTGTGTGGGCTGGTCCCCCGCAGGTAGTGTCATCACGATGGTCTGCAGTAACTGTGCGAAAATCCAGATTCCAGGACCTCATCCAAGACCTATTTCATTAGCATCTCTGGTGCTGAGGGCCCAGGAAATGATCTACTAGGTTATAGGGTACTTATAAAGTACTTTGTGCTCTTTTTTTAACTACTTAACTAAATCAAGGACATTATAATAGAAAAATAGCATTGTTTTAGGAACAAATCAAATTATCTCATAACAGGAAAGCCGTTAGGAAAGCTGTGATTTTGCAGCATACAGAGTGTCAGAGTCCATGGTTAAAGGAATAGGATGGGAGACATTTTAAGGTCATTTTTTAAGCTAAATTCTGATTTTTTTCAACCCCAGTTGGGTTCCCTCCCTGCTCGAAATCAAGCTTGGCTGAGTTACTTGCTCTAGACAATGAAAAATGAGCATGAGTGACATCTGGCATCTCCAGAAGGAAGCTTTAAAAAAGCATTGAGAACTCCATTCTCTTTTTTTTTTTTTCCAGCCAGGACAATTCAGAAGGTTAAGGTCAGTGGTGTCTGACCACATTATGGGTCCTAAAGAGCAATATTACTGAGTAGGTTTCCCTCTGCTCCTCGGGAACATGCTGTGTAGGCAGGAAATAAACCCAGTTCCTGTAGCATAACCTGGTAACAACCACCAAGTAAAACTTTTATGCTGGTCCTTAAAATACATATGAACCCAAAAAGTGCCCTTTTCATATCCAAGTTCTAAATTGGAAAGATTTTTACAAATATGTATAAAAACAGTCATTTCAAAAGCAGCCCACAATGAACACTCAAGTCCTGCTGATGTGCACTCCCCTGAGGACTGAAGAGTCCAGGGCAGAGACCTGCACAGCACAGCCATGGAGAGGAGCTCAGGGCCCAGAGCAGAGCATCATAGAGTGTGGGACAGAAGGACCACGTGAAATTGAGTTCTACTCACAGCAGCAGGCAGCGACCGCAGGACATTAGAAAAGGAAGGGCGGACACTTCAGGCTGTGGCCACTGTCAGTGCAGCAGATTTGTTACAGAGAAGTCACTCTTATATGACAGGAGTCTTCTAAGACCACACGGTCACAAGGAGCTACAGAATCACCAACAAAATTACACTCATCTCAGAGCATCGCATTTGCACAGACTGTGAATAAATAGTTATAAAGACACTTGACAGTCTCAGGCTGTGTTCTCAGCTTGTTATTAACTCCAGGGCCACAAACACAGCTCCAGTGATTTCCTACTTCTCTTCCACAAAGGTTCTTTGGAGATCTGATCACATTTCACGAACTCTCCCCTCAACTTTCTTTTTTTTTTTTTAATGTTTTATTTATTTTTGAGACAGAGAGAGTGCGAGCAGGGCGAGGGCAGAGAGAGAGGTAGACACAGAATCTGAAGCAGCTCCAGGCTCTGAGCTGTCAGCACAGAGCGTCACGCAGGGCTTGAACTCACAAACCGTGAGATCATTACTTCAGCCAAAGTCCAACACTTAACTGACTGAGCCACCCTGGTGCCCCAGCCCCTCAACTTTCTTAAACTTTACCTTATCAACCTTCAGTGGGCTTTTCAATGTGTCATTGAGTTTATATAATGGTAAAAATAATCCGAAGTACTTGCCTCGTGTTTTTAAACTCCTGTTAAACAATGTGACAACCTGTCTGTGAAGTACTGGGCCAATGTCTGGCATGTGACTGATGCTCCCTCCCCAGCAGCTCTTCTTCACAAAAAGCATGTCGCCCTGGGTTGTAATTCCACATTCTAGGCATTGACACAGCAACGATTAATCTTCCACATAAATAAGGCATGTTTAAGAAGCAGTACAGCCTCCAAAATTCCCTTCTTTTCAGTTGTCAGAACACATCTTCCCACACACAAGATGAAAATGAGAAAGTGGTTTCTCGGGGTCATGTTTTTCTCAGCCACAATCTCCTATTTTACCCAAAATGTACACACATGAAGTATATTTTTTCTAAGATTTATTTGTTTGAGACTGAAACCTCCCGGTCATTTAATCATTAAAAAAGAAAAAATACGTAATATGCGGACTACAGTTTGCTGTTCCCTGATACTATTTGTATTGAAAATCTCATATGAAATATGCCGGGCTTCCCACAAGAATATATGTCAATTTGGCTTGCATTTTATAGCTCCTATTTTTTCAGTCTAAAGACTCTTTGCACAAAAAGTGGTTTTATCTTCTACAATGACAGATATCAGAATAAACTTTAAAAAACAAGTTAACTAGTTCCAGAATTCAGTTCCCATGAGCTAGAGTTTATCTCACAGATGACAGATGGCAGATCCTTTGTTGACATTTTCACAAAAGAGTAAGTTTTGAATCAACAATAATTCTTTCCAAAAATAAACTGAGTAAAACTGTGCTATCATAACATAGCTTATTTATTTAAGTCAGCAAATATTTATTGCCTGAATAATTTATTTCCTACTGGAAAAAGCATAGACTTTCAAATAGGAGACATTCAATTGCATGGCCTACAGACAAACACTAAGTATACATAGTCGCAGTTTCCTCATCTCACAAATTAGATGAATTTCTATCCCATAGGATTATTGCAAGAAATAGAAATAATACATATAAATCTCTTCTCACAGGGCCTGGCATCTAGTAGACTCACAATAAACATTTGCTTCCATGGTAGCTGTACACCAGCTTTCTTCCCCTTCCAAGGGCTCAAATTATATGTCACCCATCTTCTTTCCAGGTAGGTGGCACCAAGTGACTGGTTCTGATAAATAGGCAGAAGTATTGGTGAAAACATAGATGACTAGAGAAAAGTTTCTGCTGCTACTACAGATAAGGGAGGCTGGGATCCTAAGTGAGCTTGTGAAGCAGATTCACTCTCCATTCAACTCATGATAGACAAGTCACCACGAAGAAGGAATGCACTTGGATTTATTGTGATAAGCTACACAGACCTAGAGAGTGTTTCTAACCACATCATAGCCTACCATGACTAATATAAAAATTGGTACCAGAAGTAGGGAACTACCACCCATATGGTATCAGGCAAACTTACCCACCAGAGACAATTAGAAAAGCTGAGCAGAATACAGGAAACATCACAAGGCTGATTAGAGGGCCAAGACTTGGGAAGACAAGATCACAGAGAGAAGGGGAGTGCATCTTGGTGAGCCCAGCACTCTGCAATGTCTTTCTTTCAGTGGAACAGAATGGCAAGAGCACTGCCAGCAGTCAGACCAAAGACAGAAGATTGGACACAAAGGGGCACAAGAGTGAAATAAGAGTTCTGTATCTTGAGTGTGGTGTTGAACAACTGCATGTATCGACAAAACTTATCAAACTCTAAACCTAAAAAGGGTTTTTAAATTGTGTGTCCATAAACCTGAGTTTCTAAACGTTTGATTGATTTCACTAGTGATTAGAGAAATAGAAATTAAAATTAATATTTTCACCTATCAGCTTGACAGAAAAGGGGAATATTGATAATTTCCTGAAAGTTTGCGTTTATAACTATAAGATTGTGGGGTAAGGGCACCTTGTCATATGCATTGTGGGTATAAATCAATACAAACTCTCTAGAAAATAATTTAGCAATACGTATGAAAATTTCAAAAGACCATTTCACTTTCAGAGAAAAATGAAATATATGTTATTTTGCTCATGTGATGCTGCATGTACCAAAGCTGCTGGCACAGCTCATAGTGGTTGGTTGTGAGAGGACCTTACGCACCATCTATGAGTTCATGCCCATAGTGAGCTCCTGGTGTTACTGCTAGAGTTCACAGTAGACTTATTTCTAAGACATTTTACTAAGAATTTTGTTAGGTCCTAAACTCTATACTTTTCTTGACAGAAAGTATAGCACTTCCATATTTAAATGAAATTACCACTAGCTAAAGCTCAGTGAAGGGGGATTCCCATCACAGGTCATAATAAAAGTAACAACATTTTAAACATAAAGTTGTATGCTATCTCTATTATACAATGATAACTGGACTTTATGAAAATGACACAATTTAATATCAGCTAGGCATCAAACACTGGCATTTAATCTCCAGATTTTGATCATCTGTAGCTATAGTCAAGAAAACAGAATAAGTTATTACTTACAGATAAAATTATTATGAAACTTTTTAAAAAGGGATATAAATAAGAAAAATCTCTTATGTCACAGATGACTGTAGTCAACTTGTAGAAGAAATGTTTGCTCAGAAGTGCATACTTCCTTGTTACTCCATCAAAAGTTAAGATTAAATGTAAACAAAATTCATCTCAACTCTTACATGAATGAATACTGCTTTTCTTTCCCAAATTAGATTCTCCTACTCTTCCATTTGGCTTCAAATCAATCCTACTTGTTTCAACACATATCAAATGCTATACATTCAAACCCATAGGACCACAGTAGGAAAGAAGGATTCAGACACTGGGCTATTTGCCTTGGAGGTTATACTGAAGAATTAGGAAGATATTCTTTGGGTAATTAAGACAACAATGGAGTTAAGCAGGGCAGTCATAGGATCACATTTCTATCTTTGAAGAAATCACATGTCTGCGATATGAAGCATGAATTTGAGGTCATGCTAAAGACAGGGAGGCAAGTTAAGATTTTCAAGTAAAGTTTACTTAAGAAGCTATGGAGAAGATGGACTCATGGAGTCTCTGCAAAAATGAGATGAGAGGGAAGGCAGGACAGTGGTGGAAGGAAGGGAACAGAGAGCCTGACGTTGTTCCCATCAGGCAATGCAACCCCTTTGCACTCCCTACCTCCTCAGCCTGAAGACCCAGAGATAAAATACAGTTGATCCCTGGATCTCCCTTAGAAAAGAAACATCCAGTAGAGATGAACTCACTCACACAGTTTGAATTTTCCTTTTTCAGAAAGCATGTGGAAAGAAAAGATGAGTAGTAGTCTATTAAGGCCTAAATCACCTTCCAAACAGACCTGGTTAGGCAATATGTGAGTTGTCTAAAGAAGCCACCAAATTAACTTCCAACCTTTATGTGATCGATTACAAAACTTCCCTGTGGTACCTAAGGTGTCGTATCTGGAGGCAGAAGTATAAACACCTACTCTCTCTCTGGAGAGTGTAAGAGAGCATCACAGCAAAGAAGTGTTTAACTTTAAGGTTAATTTTGGAATTTCTAACTTGTACAGTCACGTGACCCCTCTTGACTTGGACCAGCAGTCACATAATGTTGACCTCAAGAAGAGAAAGAGACAGAAGGAATGGACATATAATAGACAGCATCAAGGAGCAACAGCTTCAAGGTGATCAGTAAATAATGAAACATTTCAGCAGGAACCACGAACTGGACCAGTTTAGGTCCCCCAGTGCTTCAGTGTTTTTAATTTTCCACTACATCCGGTACCATATGTTGAGTTCCACAAAGGCAGCAATTAAACCTAGCCTCCCTCAGATGTAATCATGTGGTGCTTTTACCCCCACCGTCCAAGTGGCCAGAATACTCCCGTATCTTTGCACACAGAGCATGTTTCCATCTGTTCTGAATCGTCCACGGGGAAAGTGTCCCATCATTATAGCCCAAGAGACACGACCGCATCCTGGGGGAGCACCACAGTGTTATTCCATGCACCTCAACACAACTTGCTCTCTGAACTTCCTATCTTACATCCAATACTGGATCAAACACTTGAAGCAAACAGACATGTCATCAAAGACGTCAGACCTTAATATCCACAGGTCCAGGATTAACTAATCCACTACTTCACAGCCTCCAGTAATTTATTCATTGGGTATCTTGCAGTCTCTCATTCCCAGCTAGTATGACATTCAGCATATTTCAACTTGAAAAACAAGTGAAATTAAACCTGAATCTCTACTAAAATAAAAATTCTTCAAATTTCATTTCTTTGAAATTAAAACACCCAGAAGTTACTCCTTGTTTGAAGTCATATTTTTTAATGTTTTATTTATTTTTGATACAGAGAGAGACAGAGCTTGAGAGGGGGAGAGTCAGAGAGAGAAGGAGACACAAAATCAGAAACAGGCTCCAGGCTCTGAGCTAGCTGTCAGCACTGAGCCTGATGCAGGGCTCAAACCCACGAACGTGAGATCTGACCTGAGCCGAAGTCGGAGGTTTAACCAACTGAGCCACCCAGGCACCCCTGAAGTCATATCTTAAAGAGAACTGAGCCTACTGTGTTCATAGCCGCCAGTCCCCTAACTATTGAACAATGTCATGGCCCACCTCATCTCTACCCTTCAGCTAACACAGCAGGTCATGCAGAATCAATCAGCCCACATCCCTCGCTTGCTCTGGAACATTTGCTGCTGTCTCCAGAATCACAACTTTACTCATCCCTACCATCCCTCTGGGCGTCAATTCTGCAATTTCTCCCAAAGCCATGGCCATTCAACCTGATACAATGTACACTTTTGAATTTAGAGTTTCTTCAAATAAACTCCCTGTAGCTACACAGGCGGTTCTGTGTCCAACATGACTTATAAATTTTCTCCGCCAACGTGATCATTATACCAAAACAGCCTACTCAGCACCTCATGGACCTGCTTTGCATACGAGTCAAATTGAGTATGGAGTTGATGATGCTGCCTGCCCAAAATGTTATTTGTCCCTCAAAAGTCCAGCGAGAAATGACTTCAAAGAGAACTTGAGATCAAAAGAAAAAGCTGCAGAGACGAAAATTCGAAGTCAAAGAGATGGAGAATAGTCTAACTCAAAGGCATCAGAAAACAACAACAACAACAAAAGACACACACACACAAAAAAAGAAAAACCCTATATGCTATAACCTTCAATTGCAGAAACGCCACGGATAAGAAGCTCTAATAGATGCATCTGGAAGTCCTACATTTTTATGCCAGTGCTTTTCATAACTTTTATGACAATTCTGGGTTTGTAGATCTTGTGCTTACAAAATGCAAAGATCAAAGGCCCATTTTCAAAACGCTAAATATTTGAAGCACAAAGAAGTACTCCTTAGAAATTTCCAGCTTTAACCTTTTTGAAGCATGAGAAGCAAGGCATTTTTGAGACAAAAAGTTGAATATCTTCCCTAAAACATCCAAAGTTTAAGAAACTGTGTGTTCAGGGAAATTTTTTAACAGTATATTGAATCTTGTCAAATTGGAGATATGATAAGAAGGTGCTCACAAATGTTGCTGTTAAATGCCAACCCACAGGGTGCACTGCCATAGGAAAGTAAGGAGAAATACTTTACAATGTCATTTACACGTGGACTCTAAGAAAGCCAAACTAGGAAAACAGAGGCTAGAATGGAATGCCAGGGGTTGGGGGTGTGGGAAATGGGGAGATGTTGGCCCAAGAACTTCCACTTATTTGATGAATAAGCTCTGGATCTGTAATACATGGTATAGGGATTATAATCAACAATATGGAATTATAACCAAATCATTACAATAACTTACAATTTAATATGCCAATTGTACCTCAGTAAGCTGAAGCTTAAAAATATATTTAAATAATAATAATACTGTATCATGTATTGGAAAGTTGCCAAGAGAGTAGATCCTAAGTGTTTTTGCCACACACATTAAACAAGGTGATTATGTGCTGTGTGGAAATACCAGCTAGTGCTATGATAGTAATACAACATGTTGTACACACTATACTGACACAATTTTATCATTAATTGTATCCCAGTAAAGCTGGGAAAGTAGTAAAATAACATAAAACAATAACATAAAATAAAATCCATCATGTGGAAAGCAATCTGCAGGAAGACTTGGTTGCCAGCTGTGTATGTAACCATGAACCCTGATTCTAGTACCTGCTATGCTTAACTCCCTACATACTCAATGAGTGGGGTTTTTTCAGTATTTTTCCAGTCATGTCACCGCTAAATTGTTACACCAAGAAGAAACTAGAATGATAGCTTTTTATTTTTAAAGCTTGTGGTGGAACAAAGCCGACAGGAAGAAAAGGAACAGGAACTATTCACTGGTTTTAGCTGTACTCTGGACCTTGCCTTTGTTGTCCTCAAAACCCTACCCACTGCAAGCTGGTTCCTACAGTTTGATATTGAAAGAGAAACAGCATTCTGTACAAGACAGGCAATAAAATACCCCAAAGCTCTGCTTGAGTCTGCTTGAAGTGATTTCTGTTCATCTTCAGTATTTCATTACATTTCCATAAGGATAGTGTAATGGTCTTTTGTTAATTCATTTTTCTCTTCATTTTTAGTGATTTAGCAAGATCGTGTTGCTTTTCAATCTTATCTGACAGAGGTAATATGTTAACATAAAGCATAATTAGGGAAATGAAGCTATACATAAAATTATTGTCTCCTAACTTTTCCATTTGGTGCCCAAATTCCATGAAAACCTGAAGATTTTGCACAGGGAAATGCAGAAAATGTTGTAAGAGTTATGCTTCTAGGTCATACTAGGTACTGAGTTTTGCAGTGAGTAATGTGATAGAGCAGTTTATCTACCATGGGGAACCTTAAAACTTAACAGAGAAACAAGGTCAAACTTATTTCATCTGCCCAGTAACAAAGTTTTCACAAGAGATTGTTGGAAAATACAAGCTCAGAATCAGTAACAGTAGTACCTTGTTTTTGAGATAAATGTAAATGCTTTATTGTTTGGATAATTTATTCCAAAACTTGACATAGGGACAGATCACATATATTTTTATAAAATAAGGCTCATCATAACTGTAAAAAACATAAAAAAATAAAAACAAGCAGAAAAAGACCGAGATAACCTCCAGCTTTCCTTTATTTTTGTGACTTTTCTATAACGAAAATAAATGTTTATGTGATGATAGATTCATATATAAATGGAAATAAGCAGAAGTACATGCACATGTTCACAAAAGCAGTATGTGAGAATTTATGTATCTGAAGATAGACTAGGGCTAGAGGAAGGACTGGTTTGTTTTCAGAGGCCAGAGACAATGCAGACAGGCCCCCCTGCACCAGGGACATTGAAGAATAAATAGGATCCTTACTCGTGAGTGAAGTGAATGTTAATACCTTGACTTGAACTTTGCACTTTGTAAATGGGAAGAAATATGACACATCCAAACATAGGGAACAAAAGCATGCAAACACACAGACAAATCAGACAAACAAACCAAAAGGGGAAAGAAAGAAAAGAAAAGGAAAGGAAATGAAAGAAAAAAAGGGGGGTGCAGAAACCACAAAAGACAATGGACAGTCTAAAAGCATATAACCAGCCAAGGGGAGAGATAAGAATGAGATAAGGGGAAATATAGCTGTATGGCCTGAAAAAAAAAAGGCAACTCTCCTGTTCAGGTGGTCATGGTTTGGTGTAGGTAGGTCTCTGCTGCTGCTCTTTGAGGCCCCGCCTTGGCGGTTGCAGGGAGAATGGCGGCTCCCCAAGCACTTCTCTAACCAGGCATTTTAAGCCACTCTTTTGAGCCCTGCCTCATTTCCAAATCCTAGTCCATGCACTTTAATGCTACCACTGGAGGTGAGATGTACTCCCACTGGTGGTCAGTTTCCTAGCTAGGATCAAGTAGGGGGAGGGGGCTGTTACTCTTTGTGCTGCCTGGAATCGGTGCACCTTAGCCTAGCCCAGGAAAGAATGCTCCAGCTAAATGGGACGGATTTCTCTCCCCACGCCAGCGGTTATATATGTGATGACAATATCCCTATTAGTCCCAAGCCAAGTTTTTTATCTCTTCTTTAGAGACAGTTATATGAGCATTTTCAGTCTCTCTTTGTTTTCCCCCTTGTCTTTCTGGGGCTTCACATGCTTTCCCTGCACTGAGCTGGGGCTCCCCCACCTCTGCACCTGGCCCATTTTTATTTCCCCAGTTCGCACTCATTCAGGCAAATTTGAGGTTGTCTACTCTCTGAAGTCTGTGTGTTTTCCTCCCACTCTTTCATATCAGAGTATTGTGCCTTGAGTTCTTTTCAGTGTGATAGATGCGGGTGGGCGAAAATTATAGAACTTCCTACTTCTCAGCCATCTTGCCCCTCCTGAATCCAGCATTTTAGAAGGAATCTTGTTCTATGGAATCTAAACTTTTATCAAACACACCAGGCAATTTTACAGGGTCTTAAGCTCCCATCTTGATGGAATTCATATGTTCTTTGGGGCCAGTTCTTGTTTGCATATTTATAAGCCCCTTCTTTGGGCCTCTAATAGTTAGTTGCTGATTGTAAAATAATAGTGTCAAGTACTCACTTTCTAAGCCCTAAGCATCTCACCTAATTTATTTACAAAAAATAAAATTGTCCTCTTACCCAACCACCAATATACTTCCATACATAAGAGAAAAATCTTACAAAAAGAAAGGCAACCATCTCCGGATGGACCTGTACCTAGGACTATCCATCTTACAACAAATGATTTCAGCAGTGATAACACAGGACATAAATTTTGCCATGTGATCTTTTCAATTTTGGCTGAGAGGCCCATGTAGTGATTTCTTAATGAATTCCTTGGAGGAGGTGCTCTGTTGTCCTTAGATCAGACAGCCACAGGAACCCCATACATATGCTTTGAGCACTGTGATGTGGTATTTTTGCCAGTGTCTTACTGCCCAGGCCAGGTCAGGACAACCCTTCCACAGGCATTTCTAAGGACCTTTGTGATCTTAAGAAACCCATTCAGTGTCACTGGCACATTCACTGCCAAAACAGCAGTAAAATTTTTTTTAATGTTTTTTAATATAACACAATTTATTTTTTTAACATATGCAATTATTTTCCGTCATTTACAATACAGTAGTTACAATGACACTCCAAACAGAAAAGCAAAGTAAAAAGTCAAAACCCCCACTTCTATTTCATGTAATTAGACTTATACAGAAATTAAAAGGTTAAGTACCAACTAGTCAATCACCTAATTTCACAGCTATCTGAAGTGGCATTTGTTATTTAGCAGCTTATCTATGATACATTCAAGATACATGATTCAATTTATTACTTGCCTATAAGCTAAAACACAGCCTGCTTAATACCTTTCCTTAAATTCCACCTCTATACTACAGTATACTTGAGGTCCATGCAGAAAAGTAGCTACCTTTCATATAGGAAATGGATGATTAAGTCTTTAGTGCTGTAAAAGCAACTTCATTTAAACATAACCACCCCCACCACCAAAAAAAGAAGAGAAAAGAAAAAAAAAAGTGAAGAAAATAATAAGGGAAAAACCCAAGACACACTCCCTAGGGGGAAAAAAAAACAGTATGTAATTCCTGTCCTTGACAGAATGTATTAAATAAGCAAACACCCCCAACAAGCAAAACAAGTACTACAATGTAAAATATTAAAAAAACGATAACCCTCTCACATGCATAAATGAAAGGTTGCACACAAAGAACTCACATCTTTTCAAGCTTCAATAGTAAATATTCTGCTACTATGTATAAAATGTTGCATGCTTTGCCCAAGCTAAGATGCAACCACATCATAAATCAATAAGCATTTTGCATTTTCTTTCATTATCTACTCAAAGTCATGCCTACTGCACCTCTAAACATTTCATTAAATCCAATTATACAGCAAACACTCCCAAAATAAACTTAGATTGTATTGCAGTTTCACTTAACAGTATATAAAATGCTGTGTTGTGACAAGTATCAATTATCCATTAGATACTGAATCAATTTTTCTTAAGCACTACTAACTGCTTGCTTTTCTTGAAGCTAGATCATTCTGAAAATTTCCTGTTAGACCTATGAGTGCAAACATATGGTTTCTGTCCTTCTCTGCCTGACTTATTTCACTTAGCATGACACTTGCAAGGTCCATCCACTTTCCTACAAATGGCCATATGTCATTCCCTCTCATTGCCATGTAGTACTCCATTGTGTATATATACCACATCTTCTTGATCCACTCATCAGGTGATGGGCATTTAGGCTTTTTCCATGATTTGGCTATTGTTGACATTGCTGCTATGAACAATGCATCAGCATTTCTCTATCTCTTGGGTAGATCCCTAGCAGGGCTATTGCTGGGTCATAAGGGAGTTCTATCGATAGTTTTTTGAGGAACCTCCACACTGTTTTCCAGAGCAGCTGCACCAGTTTACATTCCCACCAACAGTGTAGGAGGGTGCCCGTCTCTCCACACCCTCGCCAGCATCCATAGTCTCTTGATTTGTTCATTTTTGCCACTCTGACTGGCTTGAGGTGGTATCTCAGTGTGGTTTTGATTTGTATTTCCCTGATGATGAGTGATGTTGAGCATCGTTTCATGTGCCTGTAGGCCATCTGGATGTCCTCTTTGGAGAAGTGTCTGTTCATGTCTTCTGCCCATTTATTCACTGGGTTATTTGTTTTGTGGGTGTGAAGTTTGGTGAGTTCCTTGTAGATTTTAGATACTAGCCCTTTATCTGATATGTCATTTACAACTATCTTTTCCCATTCCATTGGTTGCCTATTAGTTTTCGTGGTTGTTTCCTTTACCTTGCAGAAGTTTTTATCTTGATGAAGTCCCAAGAGTTCAGTTTTGCTTTCATTTCCCTTGCCTTTGGGGATGTGTCGAGTAGGAGATTGCTGCGGTGGGGGTCTAGGAAGTTTTTTCCTACTTTCTCCTCAAGGGTTTTGATGGTTTCCTGTCTCACATTCAGGTCCTTCAGCCATTTTGAGTTAATTTTTGTGTACAGTGTAACAAAGTGGTCTAGTTTTATTCTTTTTCCATGTTGCTGTCCAGTTCTCCCAGCACCACCTGCTGAAGAGGCAGTCTTTTTTCCATCACATACTCTTTCCTACTTTGTCAAAAATTAATTGGCCGCACATTTGTGGGCCCAGTTCTGGGTTCTCTATTCTATTCCATTGGTCTATGTGTCTGTTTTTGTGCCAATACCATACTGTCTTGATGATGACAGCTTTGTAGTAGAGGTGAAAGTCTAGGATTGTGATGCCTCCCATTTTGGTTTTCTTCTTTAATATAACTTTGGCTATTCGGGGTCTTTTGTGGTTCCATACGAATTTGAGGATAGTTTGTTCTAGCTTTGAGAAGAACGCTGGTGCAATTTTGATGGGGATTGCATTGAATGTGTAGATTGCTTTGGGTAGTAATGACATTTTCACAATGTTGATTCTTCCAATCTATGAACAGGGAATGTTTTTCCATTTCTTGGTGTCTTCTTCAATCTCTTTCATAAGTTTTCTATAGTTTTCATCATATAGGTCTTTTACATCCTTCGTTAGGTTTACTCCTAGGTATTTGATAGTTTTTCGTGCAATCGTGAATGGGATCAGTTTCTTGATTTCTTTTTCGGCTGCTTCATTTTTGGTGTATAGGAATGCAACTGATTTCTGTACATTGATTTTGTATCCTGCAACTTTACTGAATTCATTGATCAGTTCTAGAAGGCTTCTGGTGGAGTCAATTGGGTTTTCCATGTAGAGTATCATGTCATCTGCAAAAAGTGAAAGTTTGACTTCTTCTTTGCCAATTCCGACATCTTTTATTTCATTTTGTTGTCTGATTGCTGATGCTAAGACTTCCAGCACTATGTTAAACAACAGTGGTGAGAGTGGACACCCCTGCCGTGTTCCTGATCTCAGGGGGAAAGCTCTCAGTTTTTCCCCATTGAGGATAATATTGGCTGTGGGCTTTTCATAAACTGCTTTTATAATGTTTAGTTAAGTTCCTTCTATTCCGACTTTCTCAAGGATTTTTATTAAGAAAGGGTGCTGTATTTTGTCAAATGCTTTTTCAAAACAGCAGTAAAAATTTTGAAAATCTTTGCTTGAAGGAATCATTTCAAAAAGTCCCTTGTTCCAGATTAAACTCAAAGGAAGTTTTTCATAAACATTTGGCTATTTATTAATAAAAATAAAAAATGCTATTCACCTCTGTTGTTTGTTCATATTGCTGTTTCATGATTTTTCAATAGCATTACAATTGGTGGGAGCTTTAAAAAAATGAATCTGAGGAGGAAATTCTCTGACATGAATTTTACCTTGGTATCTAATTGTAATGGGTATTTTAGTTTTCTCCTCATACTTTTTTATAAGCATGAAGAAATACTTGTGTCTTGTATTCATGCAACAAACTATATTTTGCAATAACATCTATCTCCCTCAATGTTTAACATATGTTATTATAAAAATCCCAGCTTTCTTAGTGAAAAAAATAATCCTTTCTGCCATTTGGGCTGAGTCTTTAAATGATCATTAAAATGCAGGGAAAGTTCTTTTATCTTCAAATGCAAGGTCTAAGTATGATTTGTATGATATAAAATGGCAGGCTTCATGGAATGTGTGGATGATAGAAGCCTGTAATGATCACTCACTCAAAATTTTCCAACTGCTCCTGGTTGAGAATCAGTGGTGATGTGAATAATTTTAAGATTTTAAAAAGGGACATGTTATCCAACATACTGGGTAGTAGGGACAAAATCCTTCTGTCTTTCCATCAGTATAAAGGGAGAGAGAAAGAAAATGTATATTCTCTTTTTTGATCTTGAAAAAAATAGTATATAGGAAAATATATAAAAAATCTTTGTTAAAATTTACTTTATACTTATTGAATAATCTGTTTTATGATGTCATTAAAAGGTGATAATATTGAAATGTCTCATGCTTAAGGGGAAGTTGATTTTGAAATAAAATGATTAAAGCATTGCCACCACCATGCTGGTATGGTTCATTTCAGCATTCAACTTCCTTATATACATGGGACCTGGTGTTATCCACATTACCTACAAGTCAAACTATATAAATATGTTAAGAAAGAAGTCAGAAACACAAAAGTAATATGCTAAGAATTTTAGTTAAACTCTCTTTTGATTTTAATATACAGAGACCAATGCAGACTAGCTTACATAGTAAGAAGACTATCCCTCATACTGGAAGTATACTGAAGGAATATACTGGAAGGCTCTGAGGGCATGTCACAGAACTGAAAGCAAATGATAGAGAACGATTCATTGGGCAATGGAATAAAGAACTGGAAAGTCATGGCAAACCCAGACAACACTCTTGTTTGGGATCACACAATCTATCTTCTCTACTTCTATCTCTGACTCCAATTCATTCCTCTATCTACAAATAAACTGACTCTTTTTCTTCAAATATGGGATCAAATATAGTTATTGGGACGCTCAAACATCATGGCCTCATTACTTCAGTGCCTCCAATCAACTAATCAGAAAACCCTATCACAATCTCTCAGAGAGGAAATCCAAGGGGGCCAGTTTGAGCCAACCATCTACTCATCCTTCAAATAATTACGGTCAAAAGCCACATTGCAAAAAATGGTCCCAAAGGGATAGCATACTAAATGCACAGGAAAATTTTTCAGAGAAAGGCCAACATGGCAGTATAAACTAAGAAAAGAAGAAAACCAGTAGAGCAAAGTGTTAAGGGTGCCGATTCCAGCACCACATGGGTATGGAGGCTAGCCCTGCCTCTTACTTTGTGACCTTTGTGACCTTCAGGAAGTGTCCCTGTTCTCCCCATGTCATACTCTCATCATCTATAAAATGGAGATAATCAGAGTACCTACTTCTTAAGGTTGCTTTTTGGACAAAGCATATAAAATACAAAATACAGTGAAAATTGCAAATGCTTAATGAATGTTACCTATTATGTCATTAAAACCAGTATACTAAGTGTGGTAGGTAGAATAGTGGCCCCTCAAAGATGTCAATGCCCAAAGTTGAGGAATCTACAAAAATGTCAGTAGTATGTAGCAAAAGTAAATTAAGGTTGGAGATGAAATTAAGAGAGATTATCTTGGATTATGTAGGTGAGTCCAATGTAATTATAAGAATCCTTAAAAGTAGAAAAAGGAATCAAAAGAGACAGCCAAAGAAATATGACAGTGGAGCAGAATCAGAAAGATGCAACATTGTTGGCTTTGAAGATGGGGAATAGGAGGACCATAAGCCAAGGCATGTGAGTAACTTCCAGAAACTGGAAAATTGAAGGAAACAGATCCTACCCAGAACATGCAGAAAGGAATACTGCCCCGCCAATGCCTTGATTTTAAGCTGGTTAGACCCATGGCTCATAGATAGCTTGGATGAAGACTTAGCCAATGGTAACTTGTGCTTTGAAGAGCTCATTGACACAGATCCCCTGAGGGAATATACATATTCTCCTTGCAGGTCTTCTGAGGTCTTAGGAAATAACACTCAAAATAGCAAACTTCTCCCTGTAAGCCATAGATGTTGCATTAGTATCCTGGACAGTGGCCAAATCACCTCTTCAAAGTACTAAACTACTAACCCACCACTTTAAATGTGTGCAGGGGCACAAAGGAGAAAAGGAAAAGAATCAATGTACATGAGCAAGAAGAAAAAAGATTGGCTATTTTTCTCAGGCTAAAAACTGGGTTCTAGAAAGGAAAGATAAATTTTTTAATTCTTTTCTCAAAAGACTTGGTTGTTTTATTGTTAGGACCAGCAAATTGCATTTAACTCATTCTGAAAATAAATAAGCATAAGAGATTGGGATTTTTGCATATACAAGGATCTTCATTATTTCTCTGCAAAAGACTTTAGGCAATATAATCTTCAAGGAATAACAGTAAAAAATATCAATTCGAGACATTTCAACACAAATGAAAATAAAAATTGATAATTCTGATTTCTTTCAAAATATTAGCCAATTTCTCCCTTCATCTGAGAAGGCAATATTTAGAATAAATAGATCTTTTCAATTTATTAACAACAAAAATATGCTAGTTCAAATTTAATAATAGAGCCAAACAGCATATCTGTAGTACTCAGCAAATAGTGTTTACATACCAGTGTTGAGATTATAGGCAAATATCCAAGATTCAAAGATAACAGTGGAATTCTCCAAGGAAAAAGTCACAGAGAAATAACAGTATATTAGTAATGATAATAAGGGTGCCTGGCTAACACATGACTCTTGATCTCAGGACTGTGAGTTCAAGCCCCATGTTGGGTGTGTATACTACTTGAAAAAAATAAAATATTTTTTTAAAAAACATTAAACATAGACAATTAATAAGGAGGGAAAAATTAATGTTATAGGTGGGCTCAGAGACAACCAAAAACTGACCAGATACAGAAAACAGTAAGAGGTGGGTGGATCTGAAACAGTAGATCTGAGGTCTCATGGTCTGGGGTAAGGCCAGCAGGCTGCAGTTGGCTTCTCAGAGTAACCAGGACAAAGAATGGCCACTGAGATGTGACCAGTCAAGCCCATCACCAGAATCCAGGACATGAACTGAGGATTCCAGTTCCTCAAAGGAGCCTGAAGTCAACTCCTACAGAAGAAATGGGTTTAAATAAAAGCAAAAGACTATACAGGACAAAAGCACAGTCTTGTGAGCAGGAGTAAGTGAAGTCACCTGTTAGCTTTGTGATTAGGCCTGCAATATCTGTAATATCAACTTGGGTAGAAATATAAAATATCATTTAAAAGCTCAGGATCCGAGCTGGGGCTTGATAATACAAAGGGGTAAATGGTAAAACTATTACAAACCCCACATGTAGAGGGAAAGGAGGGGGAGAGAGCAAGAGAGAGAAAATAACAGCAAAAATCTCTCCTAAAAGGAACCTATCTAAACACATAAAGAGATGTATCTAGCTAGCTATCTAGTTTAACCAGTACTAAAAAGATAACAAAATCAATAATTTCTTTTTTTAATATAACACAATTTATTTTTTTAACATTTGCAATTATTTTCCATAATTTACAATACAGTAGTTACAATGACACTCCAAACAGAAAAGCAAAGTAAAAAATCAAAACACCTACTTCTATTTCATGTAATTAGACTTACACAGAAATTAGAATGTTACGTAACAACTAGTTGATCACCTAATTTCACAGCTATCTGAAGTGGCAATCATTATATAGCAGCTTATCTATGATACATTCAAGAGAAATGATACAATTTATTACTTGCCCATAAGCTACAACACAGCCTGCTTAATACCTTTCCTTAAATTCCACCTCTATACACGACAATATACTTGAGATCCATGCAAAAAAGTAGCTACCTTTTATGTAGGAAATGGATGATTAAGTCTTTGGTGTTGTAAAAGCAACTTCATTTAAACATAACCACCCCCACCACCAAAAAAAGAAGAGAAAAGAAAAAGGTAAAGAAAATAATAAGGGAAAAACCCAAGACACACTTCCTATGGGGAAAAAAAACCAGCATGTAATTTCTGTCCTTGACGGAATGTATTAAATAAGCAAACACCCCCAACAAGCAAAACAAGTACTACAATGTAAAAATATTAAAAAAAGAAAACCCCTCACATGCATAAATGAAAGATTGCACACAAAGAAGTCACATCTTTTCAAGCTTCAATAGTAAATATTCTGCTACTATGTATTAAATATTGCATGCTTTGCCCAAGCTAAGATGAAACCACATCATGAATCAATAAGCATTTTGCATTTTCTTTCATTATCTACTCAAAGTCATGCCTACTGCACCTCTAAACATTTCATTAAATCCAATTATACAGCAAACACTCCCAAAATAAACTTAGATTGTATTGCAGTTCCACTTAACAGTATATAAAATGCTGTGTTGTGACAGGTATCAACTATCCATTAGATACTGAATCAATTTTTCTTAAGCACTACTAACTGCTTGCTTTTCTTGAAGCTAGATTATTCTGAAAATTTCCTGTTAGACCTATGAGTGCAAACATATGGTATCTGTCCTTCTCTGCCTGACTTATTTCGCTTAGCATGACACACTCAAGGTCCATCCACTTTCCTACAAATGGCCATATGTCATTCCCTCTCATTGCCATGTAGTACTCCATTGTGTATATATACCACATCTTCTTGATCCATTCGTCAGGTGATGGACATTTAGGCTTTTTCTATGTTTTGGCTATTGTTGACATTGCTGCTATGAACATTGGGGTACATGTGCTCCTATGCATCAGCATTTCTCTATCTCTTGGGTAAATCCCTAGCAGTGCTATTGCTGTATCATAAGGGAGTTCTATCAATAGTTTTTTGAGGAACCTCCACACTGTTTTCCAGAGCAGCTGCACCAGTTTACATTCCCACCAACAGTGTAGGAGGGTGCCCGTCTCTCCACACCCTCACCAGCATCCATAGTCTCTTGATTTGTTCATTTTAGCCACTCTGACTGGTGTGAAGTGATATCTCAGTGTGGTTTTGATTTGTATTTCCCTGATGATGAGTGATGTTGAGCATCGTTTCATGTGCCTGTAGGCCATCTGGCTGTCCTCTTTGGAGAAGTGTCTATTCATGTCTTCTGCCCATTTCTTCACTGGGTTATTTGTTTTGTGGGTGTGAAGTTTGGTGAGTTCCTTGTAGATTTTAGATACTAGCCCTTTATCTGATATGTGATTTGCAACTATCTTTTCCCATTCTGTTGGCTACCTATTCGTTTTCTTGATTGTTTCCTTTGCAGTGCAGAAGCTTTTTATCTTGATGAAGTCCCAAGAGTTCAGTTTTGCTTTCATTTCCCTTGCCTTTGGGGATGTGTCGAGTAGGAGATTGCTGCGGTGGGGATCTAGGAGATTTTTTCCTACTTTCTCCTCGAGGGTTTTGATGGTTTCCTGTCTCACATTCAGGTCCTTCAGCCATTTTGAGTTAATTTTTGTGTATGGTGTAAGAGAGTGGTCTAGTTTCATTCTTTTTGCATGTTGCTGTCCAGTTCTCCCAGCACCATCTGCTAAAGAAGCAGTCTTTTTTCCATCGCATACTCTTTCCTACTTTGTCAAGAATTAATTGGCCATACATTTGTGGGCCCAGTTCTGGGTTCTCTATTCTATCCCATTGGTCTATGTGTCTGTTTTTGTGCCAATACCATATTGTCTTGATGATGACAGCTTTGTAGTAGAGGCTAATGTCTGGGATTGTGATGCCTCCCATTTTGGTTTTCTTCTTTAATATAACTTTGGCTATTCGGGGTCTTTTGTGGTTCCATACGAATTTGAGGATAGTTTGTTCTAGCTTTGAGAAGAATGTTGGTCCAATTGTGATGGGGATTGTACTGAATGTGTAGATTGCTTTGGGTAGTAATGACATTTTCACAATGTTTATTCTTCCGATCCATGAATAGGGAATGTGTTTCCATTTCTTGGTGTCTTCTTCAATCTCTTTCATAATTTTTCTATAGTTTTTATCATATAGGTCTTTTACATCCTTGGTTAGGTTTCCTCCTAGGTATTTGATGGGTTTTTGTGCAATCGTGAATGGGATCAGTGTCTTGATTTCTCTTGCCGCTACTTCATTATTGGTGTATAGGAATGCGACTGATTTCTGTACATTGATTTTGTATCCTGCAACTTTACTGAATTCATTAATCAGTTCTAGAAGGCTTCTGGTGGAGTCGATTGGGTTTTCCATGTAGAGTATCATGTCATCTGCAAAAAGTGAAAGTTTGACTTCTTCTTTGCCAATTCTGATGCCTTTTATTTCCTTTTGTTGTCTGATTGCTGATGCTAGGACTTCCCCAAAAATCAATAATTTCAACGTAAATTTTCTTCAGATGAAATCACTATATGATATAAAAGTATCACAAAGGCTTTGAAATAGGATAAATAAGAATAAATATTACATCAGAATAAGAAATTATGACACAGAAAAGGCATTAAAGAAATAGACAGGTAAATAAGAAAAGAAGCTCATTCCTTCCATTTGTTGATCTACCCAAGAGAGACAGAAATGCTGATGCATAGGAGCACATGTACCCCAATGTTCATAGCAGCAATGTCAACAATAGCCAAAACATGGAAGGAGCCGAAATGTCCATCACCTGACGAATGGATCAAGAAGATGTGGTATATATTCACGATGGAGTACTACATGGCAATGAGAGGGAATGACATATGGCCATTTGTA
>PISW01011743.1:0-37999 GCA_004023785.1 Mungos mungo
TGGACCACCTTCTTACACCATACCCAAAAATAAACTCAAAATGGATGAAAGACCTCAACGTAAGACAGGAAGCCATCAAAAGCCTAGAGGAGAAAACAGGCAACAACCTCTCTGACCTCGGCAGCAGCAACTTCTTTCTTGACATGTCTCTGGAGGCTTTCTTGATAAAGCAAAAATGAATGACTGGGACCTCATCAAGATAAAAGGCTTCTGCACAGCGAAGGGATAATCAGCAAAAAAGGTAACTGATGGAATGGGAGAAGAGATTTGGCAATTGACATCACATAAAGGGTTAGTAAATGTGGTGTACGCACACACACACACACACACACACACACACACACTGGAATATTACTCAGCAATCAAAAAGAATAAAATCCTGCCGTTTTCAACAATTTGGATGGACTAGAATGAATTGTGATAAGTGAAATAAGTCAGTCAGAGAAAGACAAATACCATATGATTTCACTCTATGTGGAAATTAAGATACAAAACAGAAGAACATAAGAGAAGGGAAGCAAAAAGAAGATAAAAACACAGAGGAGACAAACCAGAAGAGACTCTTAAATACAGAGAACGAACTGAGGGTTGTTGGTGGGTGCGGGGTGGGGAGATGGGCTAAATGGACGAGGGGGCTGAAGGAGGACGCGTGTTGGGACGAGCGCTGGGAGTTATATGTAAGTGATGAATCCCTAAATTCTGCTCCTTAAATCATTATTACACTATATAAACTGGATGTAAACTAAAGAAAAAAAAATAAAACAAACTTAAGGCAAAACAAATCCACATTTTATAAAAAAACAGTATGAATAAATGTGGATAAGAAGGATAAAAGATTAAAGTCGATTCACCAATTTACAGTCAGGTTCAAATAACTGTTTTATTTCTTGAAGCAAATGAGGAAGTATGGTGCAACAACAGGTGACTTACCAATGGCAAAATAATGTCATTTTTGTTTTACCAGTAAATTACTTGAATTTGGTGTTTAAAATATTTTTATACTTTAAACACACAGAAGCATAATTTTATATAAATGCAAGACACATGTATGTGTCTGTATATAAATACATATGGGAATTACCATATGTACTGATAAATGGATTTAAGAAGGATTTTTATAATTTTTCTAATAGTTTTATTTTTTTAGTGTGTATTTTAGTTTTGAGAGACAGAGAGGGAGAGAGAGGATGTGAGTGTGCGCATAAGTAGTGCAAAGGCAGAGAGCGGGAGAGAGAGTATCCCTAGCAGGCTCTGCGTTCAGCTCGGAGCTCTAGAAAATGCTCAATCCCATGACATCCCATGACTGCAAGGTCATGACCGAAGCAGAAATCAAGAGTCAGACACTGGATCAACCGAGCTACCCAGGTGCCCTATTTTTGTAATTTTTTTCTCTTTGTTCCCTCTTTGACCCACATCCCATGTAACTTGTGTTATGTAAATTTTTCTATATTCTTCTTTATATACTTCTCCATGAGTTCATATACTCGTGTAGACACTCAGAAGGTGTAGTTGTTGGTCATTATTTTCCTGATTAAAAAATAAATAAATAAAAAGCAGCAGTGGATACCTGGGTGGCTCTGTCAGTTAAGTATCTGTCCGACTAGACTCTTGATTTTGCCTCAGGTCATGATCTCACGGTTGACTGGGGAGATCAAGTCCTGACCCCAGGTCGTGCTCTGTCCCTGTCTGGCTCTGCATTGACAGAGCAGAGCCTGTTTGGGACTCTCTCCCTCCCTCTCTTTGTCCCTGCACTGCTTACCCTCTCTTTACCAAAATCAATAAAACTTATGAAAAAAAAACACGTTGAATATTTTGTCTCCAGGTTTAGTCACTTAGCAGTTTACCTTGCAGAAATCTAAATTAACTGAACTCTCCAGTTCATCCTATAAATTCCTGTACAATATTCTATGGTGTAGCCTGTACCATGGTTTTTGCACCTATTTCCTAGCTGTTGTATTCATGGGCATTTATTTTGTTTCCAATCCCTCCTTTCCCCTCTCAGCACCTGTTTTTCAGAAACAGTGCTGCAGTAAATCTCCTTATACAAATATCTTCATGTCTAGTACTTCAGTCTGTGGGACTGAGTCTCAGTAGTGAGGTTGTTACGTTGAAGGATGCTTACTTTCCATTTTAATTGATATTGCTAGATTTCTGCCCAAAGAATGCACACAGCAGTTCACTTTTCCACTGGCAATATGTTTATCTTTGTCCTTAGAAAAAGGTACACATACTTAGAACTTTTACATTTTTGCCCACCTGAGTTCTCACTGGCACCTTAATTGTATTTCCCCCAATGCTACCTACTTTGAGCATCTGGCTATTTCAATTTGTGCTTTTATGTGTGAAATGCCTATTCATAGTCTTTGCCCATGTTTCTTTAGGGTTGTCTTTTTCCTGTTAATTTAAAAGAGCTTCAGATAGTGCTGGTACTAACTTTTCATCATCTTCATTCCAACTTTTTCCCCAAATACATTCTTTAAATATTGAACTTTGTGCATTTTTTGTGTCTTTTTCTTTTAAAGTTTTTTTGTTTCCTTGTCTGGGCAAGATTACCCCAACCTTTAGGACAGCACTGTCCAACAGAGCTTTTCTTCAATGATAAAAATGCTCTATGTCTATACCATTTTCTATGGTACTCATTAACCACGTGTAACACGTAAGACTGAGAAACTGAGTTTCAATTAACTTAAACTTAAATTGAAAATAGCCACATATGGGTCTGACAACTACATTGGACAAGTGACTTCCAGAACTTAGCTAATCATAGTTCAGTCCATTACTGACATTGGACAATGAGCACGAGTAACATCTGCCAACATGCTAACTGCGAACAGTCTTAGGCCTCATCCCAGAACTACTGTACCATTTTCATTTTTACAAGACCCCCAGGTGATTTGCATTTACATTAGAGTTTAAGAAGCACTGTTAATAATCACTTAAATTAGGGATTCTTAATACTTTTCTGTGCCACAGACCCCACTGACAATCTAGTATTGCCTGTGAACCTTTTCTGAGACTAATGTTTCTAAATTAAAATTCACGGAACTATGAAGGAAACAAATTACACTGATATAAAACTATCAAAATATTTTTTAAAGTTATGTAATATGTCCTGGGGGCACCTGGGCACTTCAGTTGGTTGAGCACCTGACTGCTGATTTCTGCTCAGGTCATGAGCTCACAGTCATGGGATCAAGCCTGACGTCGAGCTCCATGATAAGTGTAAAGCCTGCTTAAGATTCTCTCTCTCTCACTCTCTCTCTCTCTCTACCCGTCTGTCCCATTTGCTCTCTCAGTCTAAAACTAAATACATAATGACACATGGGGGCTCAGTCAGTTAAGCATCTGACTTCAGCTCAGGTCATGATCTCACAGTTGGTTAATTTGAGCCCCGCATTGGGCTCTGTGCCGACAGCTCAGATTCTGTTTCCATTTCTCTCTGCCCCTCCCCTGCTCATGCTCTCTTTCTCTCTAAATTTTTAAAATTTAAAAAATACATAAAATAAAAATTGCTCATCTACAAAAAGTTATGTATGTCCTTCTTTACGAATGCATTAAAGATAAACTCAGCAAGGGGCCTAATAACTACAGTAATATTGAAGGAGTGATGAGCACAACTCTAATTAAAGATATCTGCAAGAACTACACTGGGATGAAAATACGTGATTTCTAACGTTGACGGAATGTCACTGGTAGTGGCGGTCCTACTGTAGTCTGTGCTTATATCTGTTATTGAATTAAGTGCTAAATTTTAGTTAGAAGTGAAAATAATTTTTTCATACCACCTGAAGGCATGTGGACCCTAAGAATCTGTGTTATTATTCAAGTAATTTTCTAGATTTTCTTCTAAAAATTTTAATTCAACTGGAATATTGGAGAATCATATAAAATGTGAGGAGAACCTTTTTATTTTTCTTTTATTTTTTTAAACAGATGAATATCCAGTTATGCTGAGACCCTTACACTAAATAACCATTCTTCTTCAACTGAATCAAACTACCACTGTTGTGGAACAGAATTAGATCTATTCCTGTATTCTGTTCCACTAATGTTTACTTCTATGCCAATATCACATTTAATAGATACATCAATCGTGAAGTACATGGTGGGATCTTGGTTGGATCAGTACCTCAACTCCCCCCCATTTTTCTTGCCAATTCTGAAACATTTATTTTTTCATAAAGACTAATTTATCCAATCCCAATCCTTGTGCAACACTTCTCCCCTCCATCAAAAAAGTAAAAAACAGAGGCATCTGGGTGGCTCGGTCGGTTATGCTTCTGACTCTTGGTCTTGGCAAAGGCCGTGTGGAATTCTCTCTCGCCTTTTCTCTTTCTACCCCTCCCCCACTTGCAGTCTCTCTCTCAAACTTTATAAAAATCAAACAAAATTTTTAAAAAAACAAGAAAAGTACTGGGATATAGACTAACGCCTTTTGATTAATACATTAATAAGAAAAGGCGATAGTTTTATGATCATTGTCTCCCTCCTAAAATATGGTGCTTCCAATTCAACACTAAGGTCTTACAGTTTTCTTCACAGAAGTCCATTATCTTCCTTACAAAATGAAATCTTTTTCTCCCATGTCCCTCTATAAATTATTGAGCAGTTATATTTCTCTAAGCCTAGAGAAACACTATTGATTACATATTTATCCTGTATTTAGTAACAATACCAAATTTCTGCATTAATTTCAGCTTTTTCAAACATAACATAGAAAAATTTTTTATCTCCTTTCAAATTTATATATGGGTAGTTTTTTTTCTTCTTAGTGCATCTGCTAAGGCCCTGTAAGACTATGCTGGGTAATAATGAGCAACCCAATCTGTGTTTGGTTAGTGATTTTAACAGAAAAACGTTTTACTGTTTTGCATTTAGGATAAATATTTTTTGGCTAACATTTTGTTTGTAAATATTTAAGTGTCTTTAATGGGAATAATTGCTAGATTTTATTTTACCATCTTTTATCATTCTACTTAAACAATCATATGATTGGTTTTTCTCCTTCAACTTGCTGATGTAATGGATTATCCCTTCTATCCTAGAATACACTTCAATTATAAAGTATTATTCTCTCCACACAATGCTAGAATTAATTTTATTTAGAACTTCTGCATGTGTAGTAATAAGTAAAACTGACCTAAGATTTGTTCGGTTTTGCTTTTGTACTGTATTTCTCAGAGCTTTCCATCTTTTTCCATAGTTTGGTGTCGTTTAATTAACTGGAGTCAGCTCTCCTTGTGGGAATCAGCTGAGAACCTACCTGGGTAATCCGTGTATGAACCTAGTAACTTCAGTACATCTTTACTCACTCTCTTAACGCCTTTATGGTGATTATTGGATTCAAGTTCTCCACTTCTGCCGATTTCAGTCATCTGCAATTTGTTGGGACATTTCACTTTTCTCTCAGTTTTCAAGCTTATCACCACAGAGCTATATTTCCTGAACATCCAATAATTCCATACTCGTTTTTACTTTTTTCTTTCTTAAAATGACTACTGCATGTCTTTGTTTTTCATCTTTCTTTAATAGTAAATGCATTTTAAGGCTATAGATTTTCCTCTGGTCCAGTTTTAAGTGTCTCAAGGATTTTGAGGTAAAATGTTCTCATTTTCATTGTTTTCTTGTCTATTTTTACTTTCTCTTTGATCTAGAAGATATGCTTAATTTCTCAGTAAGTTTATTTCCCCTCACCTTTCAATTACCTCTAGTTTTACAAAGTTATGATTTAAAAAAAACTATAAAATCTATACTTAAAATGTATTATTTTACTATGTGATCAAGTTTATACATGGCAGTTTAGTAAACTTCCTATTGACAAAAAAAATTCTCTGATTAGGGAACACTGAGCTTTGTATATAGAAACTAAATCAAAGTTATTGACTAAATTAATTCTTCTAGTCTTTACTTACTTTTCATCTATTAAATCCTGCAATCTGAAGAAAGTAGATCATAAACATTCCCAGCATTACTACTTCATTAAGTTCTTGTTTTTCTAAAAATTTTTTCTTTACAATTACTATGTCATTCGATATGCAGATGTTGAGGACTATAAAAATTGTCTTTTATTATTGTTTTTTGTTAATGTTTTTCAGTTATCTTAAATTATACCTTATCTGATATTAATATTACATTCCTGTTGTCTTTTTTCATAATTGTTAGTCCATCCCTTTACTTTTCAATCTTTATCAATATAAATTAAGCATTTTCTCAAGCTAGATAAAACTGGGTTTAGTTTTAAAGGTCAACATAAAGTCTTTATTTCAATAGAATACTTTAGTCTATTCTTCAGCTTTCTGGCAGAGAGGGAGATTTTGTCCATCTTTTCTGGGGTGGGAATGGATAGAGTTTTACAGACCAGAGTCTGCCAACAATTTCTCTGACCCTGCCCAGGGCTCGCACTGTCTCCAGGCCGTCACCGGGCCAAGGGAGAAGCACTCCGAACTGTGGTAACTTCTCTCCAAGATGGCCTCTCTCAACTTCTTCCCTTGTATGTGGCAAGTTATTACCTGACAGAGAAACGTAGTCTATTCTTCTTAATGGTCTGCTTGCCTAAGAATATGCTAAGTAATGTTCTGAGACTTCACAGTTAGGGTCTAGGAAGCCTGTAAGCATTGGCCTGAGGTTCCTGAACGCCTGAGTGCTCACCCTGGAGGACTCTGGTTGCCATGTGCTAAAAGCACCATGCTGAAGGAGGCCTGAACTAGTCACATGAGAGGCAGGTGGAAAGAGGGATCTGACCCCAAATATGTCCGTCACTGAATTAGACTCAAATGATTCCAGCCTCAGACAGGCAAGCAACAACCAGCTGAATCTATCAATCTGCAGAGATGTAGCAAATAATAGTTTTAAGTCACGAAGTTTTAGTGTGGGGCGTTATGTAGTAGTATATAACCGGAACACTAGTTTTCTTAAAGCCCCAAACTTCAGTCAGCCCCAGTTGCCTGCTAGCCCAAGTGGCAGATTGGCTAAAAAGAGGCAGATCACTGGAATTAAAAGAAAGGAAAAATGAAATGATTTAGGTCGTCAGCTCCTAAAATCCCTTTATCTCTTCCTCTTTCTGGTAAGCCCAAACAGCAAAGCTTATTTTATTCAGTAGTTTATATTGATTATACAATGTAACTTTAAAATGTTGGAATGTGTAGAAGTTTATTTAGTTTTGAGTTTTGCCTGGTTATACCAGGTATCAAGTATGATGACTCAATACTGTGATTATTTTTCTGTATTTGAACTGTGAAACCTTTATTCATACAGTGATCCATGATATCATCTAGACTTTACTTGGCTGAAATGAATATTTTACGTACTAACTTGATGGCTAGTTAAAAAAATTTTTTTAACATTTACTTACTTTTGAAAGAGAGGGAGAGAGAGCACGTGTGCACACAAGTGAGGAGGGGGAGAAAGAGAAAGGGAGACAGAATCTAAAGCAGGTTCCAGGCTCTGTACTGTCAGCACAGAGCCCAACAGGGGGCTCAAACTCACAAACTGTGAGACCTGACTTGAGCTGAAGTCGGGACACTTAACTCACTGAGCCTTCAGGTGCCCCAGGGGATGGCTATTTTTAAAATTACCTTTGAGGTGCCGTAACATAATTAAATGCAAACATGGCCAGGAACATCGCAGTGATTACACTCTATTATAAATGATTTGCTCAGATGATCTAGAATATGCAGCTATTAATTTTTTAGATCATAAAATTATCTCATAAAATTAAAAATGATCAAAAAGAACTCTTAGACACCAAAAGTATGTTTGTGAACTCTGGGGCTGAGATATAGTTCAAAAGAATGAAGCGGTCATGACGAACGTGGACCTAAGCTGAGCATCTGGGAGGGTCTCTCTGCTTTCCCTGTCACAACAGGACGACAGACCACCTTCACCGCTGAGCTCCAAATTGTATCTCAAACACATGAAGCTGCCACATTAGAATCCTAGGCTGTTTATTAAAATGGAGATTCTTAGCTCTATCTCAGACCAAAAGAACCCATGGATGCGACCATAAATTGAAATTTTGAGAAGTGCTTATTTACTTTAATACAGAAGCAAAACTATTCTTGCTTACTGTTATTGTTTACGAATACATTTATTAGATATGCTAGGATAATTATAAATAACAGATATCATAAACATGTACCTTAAAAGGGAATTTAAAACTTATTAGTCAAGCAAGATAAAAAAGAAATTTCAGAAAAGTTAATATCCTTGAAATATAAAGCCTAAAAAACAAATATGTATCATACCTCATTTTCATATGGTTAAAATCAACTGGATTACTCACATATGAATACCTAAGATGAGCCTCAAGGTAATCTTGCAGAAGTTTTCTCAACAAACGTAACTATGTTTCCAAACAAGGAAGTTCTCTTAAACAAAACACTCTTCTTGCTTCCTAGTTACCAAAGTTCCCATAAGAAAAAAATTTTTCACCATTTCCTTATGAAATTCTATAGCTTCATTCAGGGCAAACTCATTAATTCCTTACATAGCACTGTTAACATTTCTTTCTTTTGAAACGAAACTTGCATACTGAAATAAATCTACAGTAGCAAAATAGCTGCGCATGGTTGAGCTACACACATTGGAACAAAATTCTGACCTGTTATAAACAGATTTCACAAGTAGAAAATAAAAGTACAGCACTTATGAAAAAACTAAGTACCGTATACAAGCTCATGCACACAACACAGATCAAAATATGTTAATTTTAGACACTACTGACATGAACTCTAAACTTGAAATGAAAGTGAGGACCCTCAAAATAATAAATAAACTTTAAGTATAAGATGAGCCCTATTTTCTGATGTTATGTCTAGATATTATTTCCAAATTTAATTACAGATCTGGAAAAAAATATGAAAGAAGATCCCAGAAATTCATTAATATTTGCACATCGAGAAGGATGACTTCATTTTAAAAATCAAAAATCCCTTTTTTAAAATAATGTATTTTGAGTGGGGGGGAGAGAGAGAGAGAGAGAGAATGAATCCCAAGCAGGCTCTGCACTATCAGCACAGAGCCCAACGTGGGGCTCGAACCCATGAACCAGGCATGAGCTCATAACCTGAGCCGAAACCAAGGATGGGACGCTTAACTGACTGAGCCACCCAGGTGCCCCCCAAAACCACTTTCTATTAAAATCCTAAAATAGTTTTCATGTCATATCTGCTATGAATCAAATTATATAAACAAAAGCAGAGCTAATGGTGTACTTACGGGGCTTTAACACCTCTGAATATTTTTATTAGGTATAATTATGACAGTGTAATAATTGAGACTCCTTTGATCTGAAGAATATGCGTTATGCCAGACAGGTTGGTCTTTATGCTTTTTTCCTCCAGTTATAAATCTGAATTATTAGGAAAAAATAGTATTTGATTGGTTTTAGGCAGTGGATATGAAGTAAGGAACAGAAATGAAAATAAGGTGGACTCCTGGCTGATCCAGTCGATTATGGATCTGACTTGGTCAGGTCATGATCTTAGGGTTCCTGAGTTTGAGCCCTGCACTCAGTGTGGAGCCTGCGTGGGATTCTCTCCCTCTCTCTTTCTCTGACCCTCTCCCCACACTGTGTCTCAAAATAAAGAAATTTTAAAAAATAATAAATGGAAGTAAGGTAACAATGTAACATTTTGGCCTTTCGATCAAAAATAACAAGATTTTCAGAGTAGAGCAAAACAGGTTAAAGAGATAGATGGATATATGCTGCCACCATGTGGTGAAAAAAAATTAAGACCATTTTGGAAAGTCTTATTTACTAAAGTAGAAAATTTGTCCTCCTAGTTGTCAGTCTCAAACTCGGAGACATAAGTAACAAATACCTTAGTTCCTCTTATTAAATCACAACGAAGCTGTCATTATTGTTGTCATCTTTGAAGCATCTGTATTTGTTGGTTGTTCTTTCCTCTTTAAAGCTTCTATTAATTTACTACTTGTCTATGACATAGTAAGTATCTTCCTGGATTTGTCTTGAGTTTAGTCTCTTACAGCTTTGTTTTTTTTTCAAGTAGGCTTCAGCCCAGCACAGTGTCCAGCGCAAGGCCTGAACTCATGACCCTAAGATCAAGACTGGAGCTGAGATCATGTCCAACGCTTAACCCGCTGAGCCAACCAGGTACTCCTATCCTCTTGCAATTCAATCCTCATCTGTATTGTGATTTTAGAAACTCAATCGCATTTTCCCCATCGCTGTTGGTGTTCATTCAACAGATCCTAGTTTTTATATATCTTTAGAGAATTAACTCAGCTCCCTGATTATCAGATTGTAGTTTCTAAACTCCAAAATCTGTTGCTTTATTAGGAATTTAGTAATTATTAGTAGGTGAGAAAGGTGAACAACCAAAATTAGTTTTTAGAACTGCACACCTTGTTGAAGGTCTAGTAATGTTTTACTTTGCTTCTAATATTTTTCTTAATAGTGCCTGACATGTCACCATCCATGCCACTCCAAAGCCAAACATGTTGAGAAATGGTGTCTCCCATGGAGCTAAGACCCTTTTTTAAAAAAGGGTGATCTCAAAGTCAAATATTCTACATGCATGGACTAGATTTTCTTTCTTCACTTATGCTTAAAACAAAATTGTAAGGTGGCTCCTCTTCTGCTAATGGCTCTGTAAGTTCCCACCTGGACAATTCTGACAAGCATAAATTCTGAACACAATATAAAACAACTACAGAAAAGTGACACAATTAGGCAGATTCTGAAGGGGAGTTTATCTGCACAAGGAAGAAGCAAATACTCCTGGACGAGTCTCCTGGTCTTATCTGATTTTCTTTTTTTTAAGGCTCTTAGCTTGAGGGTAGAGCCAAGCTGGATGGATGAAGGTGTAACAGAAAGTCCTTCCTCTTTCTAGCTTGAAGAACCAGAAGACAGCGGTTAGGGCAACTCAGATGCTCTCAAGAAAGGAGAAAATTCCAGACAAGCAGAGAAAGGGAACCTTGAGTTCTACGGATCGTCTCGGCCAAATCTCTGGCTGACCTCTGAACAATGTATGTGTAGGAGAGATGCACAAAGCCATACTAACACCAAAAAAATGAACTGAAATTTGAGACGCTGCCCAAGAGACTGAGTAGGCAGCTTGAGTACAAGCAAGTTAATTTCTGCTAAAGTAGAAACAGTGGCACCTGTCTAGAAGAACATAAAGCGTAGTCTCCACAACAGTCACTGTGTGATGATCTAAGCAAGTTTACCCTTTGTTTTAAATAAACAGTTTAATATTACTCAACTTCTGAAGAAACAGAAAAATGTGACCCATTTTTAAAAGACAATGAACAGAGATCAACTTTGAGGTGACCCAAACTTTGGAATTAGCAACAAGGCTTTTGAGCAGTGATTTTACTATTCTCGATGACAGAAAGTACGCTCACAATGAATACACAAATAGCAGAGAAATAACTACAATAAATAACCAAATGGAAATCTAGAAGTGAAAAATTCCACTTTTAAACATCGACTCATGAAAAATGAAAACATGCCCACACAAAAGCCCATCTTCAAATGTTTGCAGCAGCTTTATGTATAATGGCTCCAAGGTGGGAATAATGCAAATGACCCTCAACTGGTTAATGAACACATCCATCTAATAGAATATTACTCAGCAACAAAAAGGAACAAAATATTGATACATGGAAAAAAAGGTTTAGCAATTTCTCATAAAATACCATATGACTGGTGGATGGATGGTTACGTGTGGACAGGTATAGTAAAATTTTAATGGCAGAAATTAGGTGATAGATACATTGGCGTACACTGTTAAATTCTTTGAACTTACCTATTTTTAACAAATTTTTAATAAAATGGAAATCTATTCTCTAGAGTTGGTGACCAATTTTGAACAGACTAATTTGGGGATTATAAGGTTAAAAAAAGAAACCACGCAAGTTATTATCAGTCCTCTTTGGCTTCTGAGATCTTCCTCCACTTTGCCTTACCAGCTTGTTATCCTACTAAGAAAAACTTCACCATCCCCAACTTGAGATTCTCCTCTGGGTTTCTTTTCTAGTATCATGTTTTAAAATATTAAATATTGAGTAAGATTGGACTTAACAGTGATCTCTGGACAGTACTTCTATTTTGGTTTTTCATAAAGTTTCTTTTATTTCTACTCTCTGACTCTCATCTTTCAAACACTGAAGAGAAAGCAATTCCCCAAGAATTCATGGTAACAATCCTTAAGAAGTCTGTCAACATTTTTAAAACTAAAATTTAGAAGTCTGGGAATGGCTTTTTGGAAGTCTACATATTCCATTCCCTGTTTCTTAATACACATGTATAGGTATCACCCAAGTGAAATGCTGTATTTGGTTTGTTCCCTTATATTCATTTAACAATGTTTTGTTGACCTTCTGTAAGTTTACACTTGCATAATTATTCAGTATCCTAGTCTTCACGCATTCCGCAAACTCAGTAGGAACAGAAGTGTGGTTTATCTGTTTGTAGTTATGGAGGTCCTTAGTTTCTAAGGACAGGTGGACAATTTACCAACTTTCAAACAATTAAATCTACTCTTAACTGCTCTATTTAAATAACAAGATTATACATTTGCTGCTGTTTCAAGTACATCCTTGAGGTCCTTCAAAATTCTTGGGTGAATAACATCTAGTCGTGACTTTTTTTCAGAGTTTACGTTTTATTTCTCTTTAAAATTATATAGCATTGTGTATAAGACTCATGTTACTTCCCTTAAAATATCCAACCCTAAATATATATAAATACTAAAATGTTTGCTTAATTACTATATGAAGAGGTCATTCAAATACTATAAAAATTATGACTCATGACCTCCTGAATATCAGTAACTTCAAAGTGATTGCAGCCATTAACACTTCCTTTCATTTGTCAAATTTAGGAGAGCTTAGAATCAATGGATGCTATCTTTTTCACTGGATGCATTTTCATTTTGTCCACTATGAAACAGAGTATTTATTCCCGTTAGAAAGGAACCCAAGTTTTCTCTCACAATAGTTGAAAAGAAAATTTACTTTTTTGGATTGAGACTTAAATTAAGGACACCATTAGGAAAGTAAAAAAAAAATTGCTATTCCATTTGTATATAATGGGCATTTTTGAGTTTCTAATTACCTGCCTCTAGCCATCAACAATAAATTACTCTACATACATTACACATAATGAAGAGAAAAGAATTATGAAATCCTACTGGGTAAAAAGCATTGAAATGAGAACATTTCAAGTAACAGAACCAAAAACAGACATCTGCACTGAAAAACAATTTCTTTTAGTGCTTTAATAAACTAGGTGCTTGGGAACACTCAAAGTCCTAGAGACCATGACTCTCACTGATGACAACTGAACTCCAGTAACCTGGGAATCTCTGTTACCTCTTCAACCTAACTGAATCCTAATTCAATGATTTTTGATAAACTTCCTGTTTATAAACCTTCCTTTAATGATCATAGTCTTCTCTACCTTCCTTGTATCTGGTTATAATCACATTCTTCAGTTGTTTTTTAAACGGACTCGATCTTTTGGTAAAAAGTTCATATAAAATGAAAACTCAAGTCATGAAGAACTAAGTGATTTACCCTAAATAAGCTGTGAGTTTTCCTAATAAAATTATTTTTAAAAGCCACTACGTGGACTATTTAGATAAAGTTCTTTAAAACTCACCAGGAGTATTTCAATCAACAAACACCTCTGTGTTCTAACACTTTCCCCCAAATATATATAACAGAAGCCTGAATTACTGGCTCTGCCCCAAACACAGACAATTCTTTTTACAACACAGATCACACTGCCATGGTGAGCCTTAGACACACCGATACCGTGATGTCCAAGAGCACTGCCCGCACTGCTGGTTAGCAATTCGATGAATGTCTGTTATTGACACAGAAAAACTTTCTATGTTTTACAATGTAATTTTGTGTATAGTAGTTGTGATTTCTCTCACCTTAAAAACAAATGCCTCCCTGGACCTGACTTCCCGTGTCATCTTCAACTCTATCCTGATGTTCCCAGCTGCAATCAAAACTCTACAGAAAGATGCCCTAGACTTGTCTCCCACTCCTCCTCTCTTAAACACACTGTAATCAAACTTCTGACCTCACCACTCCACCGGAACTACTCTTGACAAGGTTATCAATGACCTTGTTAAATATAATGTGAATTCCCAGACTTCATCGTATTAGACCTATGGACAGCATTTGAAATAACTGACTCTCTTCCTTGACAAACTCTTCTCCCTTGGCTTCCAGGACATGAAATTCTCTTGGTTTCCTTTCCTCACTGATAAATCCTCCTTCTCTATTTTACAATTCAATACTGAAGTGTCCTAGAGCTCAGCCCTTAGCCCTCTTCTCTGTATACACTCTCCTGTGGTGATCCCATCCTGGCTTTAAATATTATCTTTATGTTAACAACTTCCAAATACATAGCTTTCAAAGTTCAGACTTGTATATCCAAGTGTTTCCAATTGTACATCTAACAGATCTCTCAAACTCAAACCAGCTAAAACCTGAATTCTACTCTAAATCTGCCTTACCCACAGCTACCATCTCAGCTGAATGCAAATCAATCATTATTTTAGCCCCCAAACCTTGGAGTTAATTTGGACTCCTATCTTTCTTTCATGTCCTCCATCCAATTCATCAGGAAGTCCTAATGGCTCCACTTTTAAAATACATACAGGACCCAACCAGTTCACAGCACTTACTGCTTCCACCCTGATCCCTGGTCTGAAGCACTACGCCTCTGCCTACATTACTACAACGGCTTCCTAACAAGTCTCTCTGCTCTCAACCAATAGCTCTATAGTCTGTTCTCAACAAAAACCCATTTTCTGGGTCATTAACAAAGCTCTTTACACTTCTTTTAGGGCATACTATGTACCAGTCAGAATAATTCTTTTATAATATGTTAGATCATGTCACATCTTTCCCCAAATCCTGTGATAATTCTTTTCTTTTCACTTAGGGTTCAAATCACAGCTCTTACAATGACCCCAACAAACCCATTACCTCTGAGATCTTACCTAACTATTCTCTCCCTTCAACCATTCCAGTCATATTGGCTTCCTCATTGCTCCACAAACATCAAGGCACCCTCTTGCCTTTGCATTGGCTGTTCCCTCTGCCTGGAAGCTCTTCCTGGAGGATTCTGTTGTCTCCCCCACCTCCAAGTCTTTGTAAATGTCTAATCTCCTCCATGAGGCCTACTAGCTGCCCCTTTATAATTCTGAATATGGTTTCTTCTCTGCTCTCCATGAACTGTTTTTTCTTTTGTCCTTAGCAGTTATCACCTATCTCTATGAAGTGCTTATTTATAATGTTTACTATTTGTTTCCCGGTACTCCTTTTAAAATATAAACTCCATGAGGCCTGAGAGCACTGTTTTGCTTGTTGGGTTATCCCAAGCACTTAGAACAATGTCTGCTACATAATAAATGTACAGTATATAATTACTGAATGAATTTCACTCTCATTAACAATGACCATATGAGGAATGTGTTATATATTCTCACCCTATTTTGTAAATGGAGAAGCTGTAAGAGCAGGGGCAGGGAGAGTAGAGAAGACTAAGTTTTTTATCCAAGACCATCATGCCATTGTCAAGTTGCAAAGATGGAACTTGAGCCAGTATCTGTGAACTTTCCAAATACCAGAGCAGTAAATAATTCAACAAATGATTAAAAAAAAAAATCCTGACAATATATAGTTAAGGAAAATTTCTTTTAACATTAAATATTATATTTACTGTTCACTTTATCCTTTTTAAAAATTTTTAAAAATATTGCTTATTGTCAAATTGTTCACTATATCCTTATAAAAAAGTCTTTTAATTTTAAAATATTGTTTATTTTTCTTCAGTGTTGGGCAAGCTGACCTGTATTAGAGTAAAAGAATCAAACTTTATGGGTGGCTTTAATATAAATAATCCTATTCTGTCTAAATCACATTCTCTGAATTTTTAAGACCTTTTATTAAGTAGACAAGACACTGCTTCTTTATTCCTGACTGTGATTCAATTCTGTTTATATTATTATTAAATTTAGAAAAAGGTTTAAGACAGGATATTTTCAGATGAGAAGTGATAAACCTTTAAGAAACAAACTTGTACACGGAAGGGTGCTATGATGGTTAATTTCTTGTGTCAAGTGGCTAGGCCACAATACTAAATATTTATTTGCTCAAACATTATTTTAGATCTTTCTGTAAAGGTATTTTCTAGATGAGATTACCATTTAAATCAACAGACTTTGAGTAAAGCCAATTATCCTCAATAATGTGGTGAGCCACATCTTTTTTTATTTTATTTATTTATTTTTGAGAGACAGAGCAAGCAGGGGAGGGGCAGAGAGAGAGAGAGACAGAGAATCTGAAGACAGGCTCCAGGCTCTGAGCTGTCAGCACAGAGCCCAAAGCAAGGCTTGCATCCATGAACCGTGAAATCATGACCTGAGCCGAAGTCAGCTGCTTAATTGACTGAGCCACATCTAATCAGCCGAAGGACTTACTAAAAACTGACCTCCCTTCAGCAAGAAGCTATTCTGTCAGCAGACTATCTTTGGACTTGAACTGCAACGCTTCCCTGAATCTCCAGTCGGTAAGCCTACCCCATCAGATTTTGGACTCATCAAGTCTCCACAATCATGTGAGCCAATTCCTTAGCCGAAGGACTTACTAAAAACTGACCTCCCTTCAGCATGAAAGAATTCTGTCACCAGACTATCTTTGGACTTGAACTGCAACTCCTCCCTGAATCTCCAGTTGGTCAGCCTACCCCATCAGATTTTGGACTCAAGTCTCCATCATCATATGAGCCAATTCCTTAAAATAAACCCTTTTCTCTCTCTCTCCTTGTTCTATATAATCCTGTTTGTACTATATCTCAGAAGAAGTCTAATACAGGTTCACAAACAAGACTGTTTCTTTGTTGAAAGAACCTATGAGTCAGGAACCTAGGAGTCAGACCAGTGTTAATTATCTAGTGTTTTCCTATAAATAAAATACTACAAGTGTTATTCGCAAGGTTGAAACAAGCAAAAATCTGGGATACAACGCCACTGTTGATCCTTGAGAGTCAATATCTGCTTTACCACATAGTAAAAATAGATCACATATTAATGATAATTTAGAGTTGTAAGTTTTTTTCTTTTTGGCCCAAGGAATCTTTCGTTCAAAAGAAACCACTCTTAGAATCCACCAATGCTGAAGTTACTGAAGAAGAGGTAGTGTGATATAAACAAAGTTAGGAAACTTTTCCAGCCCTCCTCCTAAAAAAATGAGGAGTCTCTGAGGGAAGCTGAGGTACCATGAGGCGCTACAGAACCAAGTCTGAAAACTCATCTGTGTTCCCATCACCACCATCAATGTACAGAAATAGAGATTAAATGATTTGGCCAAGGCTGCAAAATTAGCTAGCAGCCAAATGAGGCCTTCTAACTTTGTCCTTTATTATTTTGAGTATAGAGGAAAATTTTTTAAAAATTAAAAGCTATCTTTCCCAAGTGTGCAAAAACACTTTACCTGCACAATGTGGCAGGTTATCAGAATAAAAAAATTTAAAAAGCCCACAATAGACCCTTGTAGTAGGGTTCAGATTGGCACATCTGTTTCTCTGCCATCCCTCCTGCTGACTTAATCACTCCTACGAGGAGAGGAAGAAGATGAGCCTTTATTTGCCTGTAATATTGGCTCTACATTAATGAGGTAAGTAGATTCTGTCCAGCACTAACAGAGCAGCAAATCAGAGCACTGAGCTATAAACTAAATTATAATGATTTATTTCTAGAAAATACATTCAGTAAAAGATGCCCTTGAAAAAGGACATAAAAATATTTATATGCAACTTACTAAAAATGACATTTTTACTTTGAAACAGAAATATGAGCAATTCAATGAGATGAATGGACAAAAAGGATTATTTTCTCCCCTTACTGACAGAGTAGTAAACATTAAATGGCTTATTCCAAGTCACGCAGAAAAATGACGGTGTCGAGATATCATGTAAGGCTCTACCTCTAATCTACTCAAGTGTGAACTCTCGAGGGCAGACACCCACTCTCTCGAGTTCCCTGGTCCCGGCACGCGCACAGCACCGTGGGCACGGCTGGGGCTGAGGCTTCTACCGGTGCGTATGCTCTGAGCGAGCAGCAGGAGAGCTGACTTGTTTAAGGAAGAGGCAGAATGGCTCCCTCTCAGATTACAAACAAGGCTAAAGTGTAATGAAGACTAAGAACGGAAGGGTCACAACAAAATGCTCAACCATGGAATGCAAGTCAGTAGCACAGACTGACGCTGCCGATCTTGAAGGTGACTATCTCCACTTTAACCTTCCCGCTATTGAAGAATCGCAGCAGCGGGCATCACCCAGTCCCATTTCCCATCACTGACTTCTACATTCCTGGTCACACACCTTGAGGAACTCCCTACTAAAAAACATGGAGCTTCTCCTACAAGTGATCAAAGCATACAGACCTCTGTCAGCTGTTTCAGTTGGGCTTTGTTTTCACTCAATTCTTCTGATAGGTCATTCTTTTTCACTTGCAGTTCAGAGATTTCCTTTCTTAATGGATTCGCTAGTTCATAGAACCGAATCTTTAAAAGCAAAAAATCAAATTAATAAGCTGTTTTAGAACCCAAGTTACAATTAACTGTACCCTCAATTAGCAATAATAAAAATATGAAGGTAACAAAAGGAAAAGTGTTAAAAGTTTCAGATGATGTACCCGTACAATAAACTTTTGTTTGTACAAAACAGAAACAAGACCGATGGTAACTGACCTTGACCACTAATATTTTATTAAGCCTTAATGTTCAATTCAGTTTCCTCAGGGCCCAGATTATCTGTAAGTCTCCATCCGTGGCACAGTCTTTCTTCTACTTTTATGCCATTTACTACTCACTCTCCATTTCTCACCACTGCTCATTCCACACTATCTGCTATTACTTCCCGAACACATTACAGGTTCAAGTTTCGCCCTTATTTCCTCTGATAGAGGAATTCTTCCCACATACAAATGCATGGCTCATGCTTTCACTCCTTTCGGGTCTCTGATCAAATGTCACTCTATCAGTAAGCCCTCCCTAATCCCCCTAGCCTCGTGTAAAATAGTACCCCCACCTGGTGACAGTTCTGTTCTCACTCCTGCTCTTTTCTCCACAACCTTTACGACAGACGTTCTATATATTACCTTTAACTTAGCGTCTGCAGCGCTCCACTCGAATGTCAGCTCATACAGGCACAAATTTGGGCCTGGTCGGTGCACTGCTCTATCACTACTGCCTAAACACACGTACGGTAAGCCTACATCCTAGGCTCCTGGGGAAGCTCTCTGCCACCACTACAGTGTAAGGGAGAATCAGGATGAATCAGGAGGTATCTTTCATATCACTACTTCCATTCAGTTCAGACCTCTCTTCTCACTCTTAATTCTCTCAGGGGAATCTGACTTACTCTGGTAAACTGTTCCATCTGACAAATTCCTATTAAGTTAAGAAGCCAGGAGTACATTAGGAAAGGGTAATTGGGCCTATTTATTATACAGGCATGCATTATACAGGCATGCATTCTGAAATTCCTTACTATGTTGCTGTATTGCAAGAGTCAAGTCCTAAGGTTAGTCCTCAGCACAATGAATTTGTGTATAACTAACTAGTTAGGATAATACTGTCTGCGAAAACAAAAGATAACAAAGAACACTAACAAACCAGGTAACAAAATGACATCTAACTGCATTAGTGGGATACTTGATACCTACTATGGATAAAGCCCCAATGACAGCCCTTGAGACATCTCTCTTGGATAGTACACTTTGGACAGAAAATAAACCTATTTGAACTATTTAAATTAAAAAGTGGACAAAAAAGATAACACTTCTTTTTATAGAAATCATTAATCCGGAAATCTCATGCAAATGAGAACCAAAAGTAGCAATCACCACTCCTGTAAAACTGATACGATGTTCTAAAAAACGGTTCTAAGCATTTTACATACATATTCACAGTGAATCTTCACAATTACCTCAACAGAAAGGCACTATTCTTATTCTAAACCCTTTTACATGTGAAAAAGTTCAAGCCTCTGGGGGGTGGGAAATAACACGTACAGATCACAAACCAGAAGTTTCCAGTGTGTGGTCTGGGACCGCTGGGAACCACTCGGCCACTCTGAGGCCCTTTCAGGAAATTCGTAAGATGAAAACTAATTTTCCTGGTAATACTAAGGTTTTTTTTGCCTGTTTTACTCTCGTCTTCCTATGCTTGTTCAGTGGTGGTGGCTGGCGGCTATCCGATGTGTTAGGACACCACCACCTTTAAGGCTAATGGGATATGTGCTTATCTGTGCCTGTGCTTTAAAAATGTCCCGGTGTTAATTTCCACTACGGTAAATACTAATAGACATAACCCATGTAGACAAAAGCTCCTTGGGGTCTTCAGTAATTTTAGGAGTATAAAGGAATACTGACATTAAAAAATTTGAGACTACTGCCATAGATGAATCCTATGTGTAGATCTGTGTAACCCATACTGCAAGAGATCCTGAACTATCCCTACCCCCAGCAACCACTAATCTGTTATCTCTATAATTTCGCATTTCGAGACCATTACAAACTGCCAGTTTATGATAAAATGACTCATTTCTATGGACTACGCAGCCACTAACGTCATACCCCTATTTATTCTTGACCTTGGAGATCAATGGTCAACACCCTTTAAAATTTGGTGATCTTAACATCATTCACCATTTTCAGAGAAGGGCCATAAAATAACGAAATTATTAACTGGGTACTTTGAAGGTTATGGCTATTACATAAATGGCACATTTTAATTTGAAAATATATACAGTGGTTTTTTGGGGCACCTGGGTGGTTTAGTCGGTAAAGCCTCCGACTTTGGCTCAGGTCATGATCTCACAGTTCTTGAGTTTGAGCCCCACCTCAGGCTCTGTGCTGCCAGCCGGAGGCTGGAGCCTGCTTCCAGTTCTGTGTCTCCCTCTCTCTCTGCCCCTCCACTGCTCACGCGCTGTCTCTAGCTCTCTCTCTCAAAAATAAGCACTCGTTAAAAAAAATTCAAAATATTTACATATGCAGCTTTTTAAAAATAAGTGATACAACGCACTTACAGATACATATTCAGGAATAGAAAGCTGATCTTCAGGAAAACCTTTTAGCTTCATATATTGCTCTTCTGTCAACTCAAAGTCACGCAGACTTCGACGAATATCTCCCGCCTTCTCTCTTAGCTGAGTATTTGTCTCTTCTAGTTGTTTCTGTCTCAATAAAATCGTTTCCATCTCTTGTTTCATTAGTTCTTGATATTTTCTAAATAGAAAGAGTTTATAGCAAGCTTAAAACAATCTTTGAGATTTTATTTTCCCAAGGATACCTTTTTATAGTAACATAAAATTAAGAAATGAGAAGCTCTGTAGTATTTTTGGCTCCAGGTAAATGCTTATTTACTTTACTGGTAAACGACAATTCTATAATCATTGCTAAATATGTGGCCACATAAATTGTTAAAGATAAAATTGGTATTCTTAAAAAATAATTTTCAAAATTGATTCTAAAATTATACATTTATTCTGCTTAAAGTTTAAGTTTTATACATCTGTGTTGAACCCTACTCAATAAAATAATTTTCATTCCTTTTTCTCCAGGTACTCTATAGTATACCTCTGAAAGATGGCAGCACTGAACCACCATCAAGTATTCTTTCAATGAACTAATGAAAACAGTACCCTGTACATAATCATTCTCCAAGAATACATGTAGAAGACATTTCTATCATTAGTTGCCTATTCCGAAGATTGTGTGTAGGAAGGGAAAACTGACTCCCCTTCCTACTCTGTCACACCCATCAACACACTCACATGCTGAGTATCCTAACCAAAATGAATAGAGACCCCACTTCACTACCTCCTTTGTTTGCTCCTCAGTGGAGTAAAACTTCTCACTAGTTGTCTAGACTCACTGTCTCTGATGCCCTTCCTCTTAAACTTATGCCAATTAGGTTTCCATCCTTCCTATTGAAATGTCAAGGTCACTAAGGACATCCAGGATTGCTAATGACCAATTCCCAGTTTTTTTCATCTGTGACCTAATGATTATTTGACACACTGCTCTCTCCTTTATATATACTTTCTTCATCTGGCTTCCAAATCACTTTACTTTTGTCATCTTTCTCTCAGTGGTGTTTGCTCCTTCTTTTCTGGTTTGTCTTAATGTTCGGAGTACTTGGCCCTTTTCTCTGTCTATACTCACTACCTGGGGGAAATCATCCAGTCTTGACTCGAATGTGTACTGTCTGTATCCTAATGACTTCCAGGTAGATGGCTCAAGACCAAACTCTTCACTTACCTACACACGGACTTCTAATAAGATAACACGAACTGAACACGTCCCAAACTGAACTTTGCTCTTCACTCACGAACTTATTCCACTGTAGTTTCCCCATCTTAGTTGGCAGCAACTCCAGCCTTTCATTTATTCAAACCAAAAGGCTGGGACAATCCTTGACTCCTTCCCCCCCGCCCCCCGCCCCTTAACCACATGTAATTCATTAGGATATCCTATCAGCTCCACCTTCAAGATATATTAAAAATCCAACCACTTTTACCAACATCCGCGATCAAGAGGATTATTGCAACAGCCTCTCAACTGCCCTCTCAGTGCCCTTTCATCTGAAAGATGCCTCAAGAGCATGAGCAGAAGCCCCACCATTGAATGCAGTGGTTCCCAAAGTATTGTCCCCAGACCAGTAGCATCAGTATCACCCAAGAACTTGATAGAAATACAGAATCTCAGGGCTCACCCAAATCAGAACATCAGAGGGTGGGATCCTTTCTAACAAGCCCTCTACCTGGTTCCGACGCATCCCAAAGTTTCAGAACCACTGATCTAATGTGATACTGCCTAGTAACTGGTCAGATGATTTTTTTAAAGTATCAGTTAAATAATGAAATCTTTTCATTTCTTTAATGTTTGTTTATTTTTCAGAGAGACAGAGAGCAAGCGAGGGAGGGGCAGAGATAGAGGGAGACACAGAATCCAAAACAGGCTCCAGGCTCTGAGTTGTCAGCACAGAGCCCAACGCCGGGCTTGAACTCACAAACCATGAGATCATGACCTGAGCCAATGTCAGACACTTAACTAACTGAGCCATGCAGACACCCCAATAACAAAATGTTAAAAAGAGAAATGATAAGTACTTTACATATTAACTTCTTTTTTAAAAATTTATTTAAATAATCTCTACACCCAATGTGGGGCTCAAACTCATAACCCTGAGATCGAGAGTTGCACTTTTGCGACTGAGCCCACCAGGCACCCCTATACATTCACTTCTAATTAAAACATTTACTTCCCAAATTTTCTACATAGGGTTCAGATTTTTTAAATATAAAGGTATGCTTTGTTTTTGTGAAAATCATTGTTCATAATTGCCAAGTTCTTTACCTTAAAAGACAGTTGGTATGAAATCTGAGAGGATGCTTTTTATGGATTTGTTTGATTTTTGCTCCCAACTTTTAAATCTGTCTTGCTTTTACTTAATTTGATGACTATTTGTTTAAATTACTCACTTTTATTAAATTGTTCCAAAGAATTCCTTATAGTTTACATAGAAACAGCACACCCTTCATCGGTTACATAATTCTTAATTAAATTACTAAGTGTAGTAAGTACAACCATCACAGGCGTATTGGACAGTAAAGACAATGGACTCTTGGCAAGTACACAACTGAGCTGGGAAAAAGTATGGAGGCAAAACAGAAGATAATTTAAACTTGCAGAGTTAAATGGGCCATAAGAATGAGTGTGTTTTACAGAACAAATGAAGAAAAGTTAATCCAGAAAGCAGGCTAAGTGGTGCTGAGTTTAGAGAACTTTTAGAGTCATTTTTGGCTCAGTTTGTTGAATGAACATTGAATTTTGACTTTTTGTATTTTGTGTATTGTATCAAGTAACCGACTTCTTTGTTGGGTTGGATATAAAAATTATTACCGGGGCGCCTGGGTGGCTCAGTCGGTTAAGCGTCCGGCTTCAGCTCAGGTCATAATCTCACAGTTGGTGGGTTCGTGCCCCGCATCGGGCTCTGTGCTGACAGCTAGCTCAGAGCATGGAGCCTGCTTCGGATTCTGTGTCTCCCTCTCTCTCTGACCCTCCCCTGCTCGCACTGTCTCTGTCTCTCAAAAATAAATAAAAACCATAAAAAAAAATTATTATCATCGCTGACTTAAAATTTCTTTATTTTAGCTTGTAATCACATGCAAGAATAGTTAATGAAATTACTTTTTCATTATTGCTGCTTTTTAAAAACTTCCTTACCTGGCGTCCTTCTGCTGAAAAGTCAATTGATTGTCTAATCTCAATGTCAGTAGCTGCTTCTGGTGAAGTGCATCATTAAGTTTCTCCTCTAATTCTTCAATCTTAATAAAGAGAAAGAGGTAAATTACATGGTCAACTTTCAAATTTATCATTAAAAAATGTCTAAAGAATACTAAATGTAAGAAAAAAAAGGAACAGGCTAAAAATGAATAGAGGTTCCTTTGTAATGATTGGTTCAACAAATTACAGTCTGTTCATACAAACGGTTTGGAAACTGCGGTTTAAATTACTGCCACATAAATGTTTGTTTTTTTTGTTTTGTCTTGTTTTGTTTTTGCCAAGCTGTCATATAGTTCTAATGTATTGAGGTCACTGGCTTGAGCCTCTGAAAAGCTTTTAAAAGGGACTGAATCCTCTGGCACATGCCCCACTTTCCTATTACCCTTCTCCTTTCTGCCTGTCACACGGATATAGTCCTGGAGGTGGATCAGGCATCTGTGACTTTGAAGTGAAAAGTACATGCTTAAAACAGCTGCAGAGAAGGTTCAAAGGGGCCTGGGTTCCTAACAATATCAAGGAGTAACCATACCATGCCTAACCTACCTATTTTCAGATTCCTGTTAAAACAGAGAAACAAAATCCTTATCCTGTGTAAGTTACTCTTGTCCACAATTCTGGTACAGGCAGACACCATTTTCTAAATCTCTGGTACTAACAGCTGAACTTAATCCTTAAAAAACACTGGACAGCTGGTTCAACCTTTTTCCACAGCAAAAATACCTATATCATGACATCTACCATTCAGGACTCCTTGAATGCTGCCACTGACAGGAAGCTCAGTCACTTAAATCAGGCCACTTAAATGTTAATAGTAAGAACAGTTGTGATAGTCTGATGAGGAAAATTTTTTGTAAGCCAAATAATGAGATTTTCATCTCTGTAACCCCAATGCTCAATGCATTGGTAAGCTTTGGAGAAAGAATAAATGGCTAAAAATTCGGTTCCTGCAGACACTCACTTCTTCACATCTCTGAAACTGGAACACAACTCACAATCTCTATCACGCAACAATTTAACTAGGCAGTTTTTAATCTCAGTGATACAAGGAAAGGTCCACTTTACAGTCAAGCTGCCTTGGATCTGATGAATTATGGAAGCCTAATTCTTCCACGTAGAGTATTTCTCCATATTCTTGACAGCAGGCATTTTACTCCTAAAGGGTCTCTAAGCAAAACAACCCTAATGCTCATGGACGAAAAAAGCATGGAAATGTAGACAGGCAGCTACTCTGGAGAGTAATTTGACAATACACTCAGTTTAATTAGGTGTACATACACCCTGTAAGCCAGAAATTCACCTCCTGAGTCCACCTGCCAAAGACATATTCACACAGGTCCGGAAGACAAAGGTCTATAGAAGGTCAAATGTGGTAGCAGAGTTGGGCGGCAATCTGGGTGCCTGTCACTGTGGTCGTGAGTTGATGGACTGGCAGACACACAATTATGTTGAACTTAGAAGCAGAAGATGAGATATGCCACAGTAACATTTATGATTTCAAAAACAGCACTGAGTTGGGGGAAAAAACTATAAAAGAGATAAACTCTAAAAACATGCAATTTAAATTTATGTAAAGGAAAAATAAGAAAAATACCCATTTTCAAGAACAAATGTTTAAAAAAAAACCACGTAAAGAGTTGAATAGAGAAGGGAAATGAGCCATGGGAATAAAAAAATATACAAAATAAAAAGTGGCCTTGGGCGCCTGAGTGACTCAGTCTGTTAAGCATCCGACTCCTGAGTTTGGCTCAGGTCCTGATCTCCCAGTTCGTGGGATCGAGCTCCAAGTCGGGCTCTGTGCCGACAGTGTGCTGACTGAATGAATCCCTACTTGGGATTCTCTCTCTCCCTCTCCGTCACTCCTGCATGTGCATGTGCTCGCTCGTTTGCTCTCTCAAAATACAGAAAATAAACATTAAAAAGAAATAAACGGCCTTGGCAAGGATCAATGATTAGGTGTCATAAACTCAGGAATATGACTAATCCGGTCTTCTACATTTGCGGTCCAACTAGAAAACCACAACAATAAAAACGGAAGTAAGCACCACGTGGTACAAAAATGATATAGTGCTGAATAAGTGTAGCAGCTAATATTACCTATTTTACTGCAGGCACCTATGAGCTCATGTACATTGATTGACTGAATCTTCCCAAAAATTCCATGAAGTAAATACAGAGATACGCCATAGTATTTTTTACAGAAAAGAAGAGAATAACAAAGAGATTTGCCCAGGGTGACTATCGGGGCTGAAATTCAAACCCGAACGGTATGTATCTAGCACTGGAGCTCTGATCGCTCACACTACCGAGCCCCGCATGAATAAGCCACCGTTTCTAAAATGCAAACCTCACACTTCAAAAAGGAGAGAAGCCATTTACAACCAAGTACAATGCAAGCTGAAAACAACAAAAGTGGCCTAACAAAATGTAAATTTGGATGTGATATACAGCTGGCACTTGTTAAAACATTTGAGTGGGGGGACTAATGAATAGGAGACCACCTCAGCCTTCTTCCATGAGTTGCACATATGGAGATTTTGAGGGACAGAGATCCACGGGCCAGCAGCACTGTGGGATCCACTTCACTCATTCTGCTGTTACGGGCTCCCACGAGAGCAGCATGAGCAAGAAAACAGATAGAAAACCACTGGATACGCTGGTAAAATACCAAGGGGCCTAGTCTAGACCAAGTCACCGAAGTAGGTGACTATACAGACAACCTAAGAAAGTGTTAGGAGATTCACTAGGGGGAGTATGGCCTTTGGATCTCTTGGTTTGGAACCTACCTGGCCCCATCACTTCCATCTAAACGGCCTTCAAATGCTATTAACCACTTGTGATTCTGTTTTATCAAAAGTGAAATGGGGTTCGGTCCCTTATTTAAGGAACAGTTGCGCACTTACGATGTGTCAAGAACTGTTCTAAGTGCTGGAGACAACGAGATACAAGACTACCAAGAAACCCCTGTTCTCACGAACCTTACAGTCTATTAAAAGAGACAAATATCAAAACAAAGCCAGGTGTTCTTATGAACACATAAAAAGGCATAGGAAATAAAGTGGATAAAAAATGAGGACATTATTTTAGTAGACAAGAGCAACAATAACTAATATGGTGTGCTCTTACCAAATATCAGTAAGTGGGCTAATTTATTACATTGATTTATCTAATAGTAAGGGGCAGGGAAGACCACCCTAAAAGCACTGACCCTCCCAGAGTTGCTGTGAGGTTTAAATGAGGGAACATATGAAAAGCTCATAGACCAGCGTATCGCACAGAATGAGCACTCAATAAATGTGGGCCATTAATATTTTTTTAAAATGTACCTAAATTACTTCTTTACTTCATTAAGACCTTGGGGTTTAGGACACTTCATTTTCCTAGAGAGGCACAGTCAACAATTTTTTCTAGTTGCAAGATGCTGAAGTATGTTGGTATAACCAGCAAGAGCTAAAACAGGAGGCTGACTTAACAGGAGAGAAAGTGTAAGTGAAACCACAAAATGGAGGCGGGTAGGAGGAGGTGGGATCAAGAGTAAAAGTGGAAAATCAACTATTGGAAGCAAGAGATTTTTCTCAGAGACAGAAATAGTAAGAGTCAAGAAGTGTCTCCTATCTTTCTGATATCACTATAAATTTCTTAGAACTAGTGACAATTTTATCAAGTCTTACATGAAATACTCCATAACTAGAAATAAACATACAAAAGGGAAAAAAAGGACTAGGACATCCCTTCTTATTTGGCAAAAACCACTTGTTTAAAAAAAAACTTTTTTTTTATGTTTATTTTTGAGAGAGAAACAGAGAGCGCAAGTTGGGGGTGGGCAGAGAGAGAGGGAGACAACAGAATCTGAAGCAGGCTCCAGGCTCTGAGCTGTCAGCACAGGGCCCGACATGGGACTTGAACCCACGTACCGCGAGATCATGACCTTAACTGAAATCGAGCACTCAACCGACTGAGCCCCCCTGGGTGTCCCCCAAACCACTTGTTAAACACTATGGTAACTGAATTCACACTGGGTAGTAGGACCCAGAAACTATCCAACAGAAACATATCAAAGAAACCAAATCCCCAGGCAGAGACTATACAGACTCAATAACATAATTATGATCTTGATCGTTCCCATCAGACTAGTCACATCAGGATTAAATCTCAATGAAGCAGAAAACAACTTAGCTAGAAAAAAAAAAAAACACCTAAAAAGATATACCTCACACATGACAGATTTAAAAAATTGAGTCTATAGAGGCAATTAATCCCTGCCCAACTTCAAATCATCCCCTTTCAGCACTTTTCATTTAGTACGCAGAAATATAATTCACACTCTCTCTCCTTCCAGAAAGTTTAACTACGTGAGAAAATATAACTTTATTTCTTGAAATAAGCATATCAAGTTCAGATTACATATATATAATTTTAATTTTTTATCTGCAGTTTAAAGACAATAAAGCACACAGGTCTTACCTTTGTAAGATAATCCACTTTCAAGTTGTCTATCATCATATTTTTCTGGGACAGCTCTATTTTCAGTAACTGAATGTTATGAAGTAGTTCTTTACGTTCAATTAGTTGCTGGGTGATTTTAATTTTACCATCTCGCTCTTCTGATGATGAAATATCATCCGTATGAACTGTTGTTTCTAGACTAATATCTTCAGATTCCAGAGAGCTAGAGATGTTCACTTTTTTTGATGCCTTGGCAATTTTTCGAGACATCTTTTTCTATGGGTCAGTTTTCCTCTCCAGTTCTATTTCAATTTTCTGTGGATTAAAAACATTCATTTAAATGTATTCAAACATTCTCAATGGAAAGCATAAAGTATACTAAAGAGACACTAAGATTGTCTAAGTAATTATTAAGAAATATGGAGGTCCCCTCATCTAGGACAGATCAGTAAACTATGGCTCAAATCAAACATTAAATTAAGCTCATGAGGTCCTACTATGAATTTGCCCTTAATGAATAAAAAAAGCCCTGTTCCTGGGGGCATGAATCTTACTGGGAGGAAACAACGAAATCTTCCACGTAATGGATAAAAGCCCTAAGTGAGTAGTACCCAGGAACACTACTAATAATCTGAGCATGCATTCAAGATGAGATTAGTCACTTCGGAGTTGATCAGGAGAAGGTTATGCAGAAGTAGGATTTAGAGTAGTAAAAGGGGAAAAGCATGCAGGAATTCAGGTTGGTATAGAGGTGGCGACAATACCCAACAGCAGAAGATAGCAGAAGTTCGGTTGGGCCAAGTCTTTGTGAATCTGAGTAGGCCTCACCCTACTCCTCATACACAAACACACACAACTTTAATGATCGAGACTGCAGAGAGCCTCAAGTGTTAAAATATGTCCGAAATTTACTCCGCAGGCAAGGAGGCAACACTGAAGCTTTTTAAAAATGGGAAAACAGTGAAATAAAGACTTCTTAATAGACTTCCAGATAGAAAAGAAGAATTCAAGTATTCGAAATCGAATCTCTTAACCCTTCCCAAGAATTTAGAAATTCTTGTGTTTTAATACGCGACATAGTAAGTTATTTACGGTACTGCAGATATCAGCTTCCTTAAACTGATCAGAAAGAAAGATGTATGCAGGGGAAACGGCACCCCTCATTTTAAAGAGAAGAGGGTAAAGAAAGGTGAAATCAGAGAGAGGCAACATCTGGGTTACAAAGGACCAGAGCCTGGGACTGCCCACAACACGTGCGGCAGTGAAAAGCCAAACTTGGCAGTGAAAGACTCCCTGCCCCGCGCGGGAACGGAAGGGACAGCGGCGTGCTACCTCGAAAGTTCGAATTACTCCACGTCGAAGGCTGGACCAGCCACCCACTACCTCCACGTCAAGGACCTGAAAGCCTCTCGAAACAGAAGCTCAAGTTGCAGCTCCTCAACAAGGAATCTCAGACTGGGAACCGTTAGGGCCCGTAACCAAGACAACCACTTCCGCGCCCGGAGGAGGACGGAGGAAGCTGCGTCGCCCACGTCGCCGGAACTCAGCCTGGATCCACCCAGACGCGGGAAGCAACGCATGCTGGGAGCTGTGGTCCATAGGCGGGTCCCGCTTAGATCGTGGATAGAAATGGCTCCGGGATCTGCCAATCCGCCCGAGCTTCTCGTTTTTGCCCAATCTTCGCAGCCCTCGGAGAGCCAACCAATGTCGGCCTCGACGTTTTCCCGCGAGAGGTATTTACTAATACTCGGCAGCGGGAAGCGGTGAACTTCGGGGTAAAGTATAGTCGTGCGGCTGAGCTTTGCTTGTTACTTTTCACCGGAAAAGCGCGTTAGGGATCTGGGTTCCGCGCTGCAGGCAAGATGCTCAAGTCCAAGACTTTCTTAAAAAAGACGCGGGCAGGCGGCGTGATGAAGATCGTGCGCGAGCATTACTTGCGGGACGACATCGGCTGCGGCGCACCCGGTTGCACGGCCTGCGGCGGTGCCCACGAGGGCCCGGTCCTCGAGCCGCAGCCCCTGGATCCGGCGAGCAGCCTGTGCCCCCGCCCGCACTACTTGCTTCCAGACACCAATGTGCTGCTGCATCAGGTACGTACGCGGGCGGTAGATCTGGGGTCGTTTTGGCACCTCCAGGAGAAGGGGGTGTGACAGAATAGGGAAACTGAGGCCCAAGGAGGCGTGTCTTGGACAACATTACGTACTTAGAAAGAGGCTGACCCTTGCCTCCTGTCCCCCAGGCCAAGGTTCTTTTCTTTCTATCGTGGGTTTTCTGTGGGGTTGGTTTTGGGTTTTTTTTTTTTTTTTTTTGAGTTCTTGGAGTCATAAGAATTTTAGGTTATTTTTCTAACTCCTGGTGTCTCTTCTGCCTTAGATTTTAAGTGTCTGGAGGCCGGGGACCTGGGCTTCTGTGGCCTCCAGCCTACGACTCCCAGGCAGCTTGTAAGTGCCTACGAATGAAAACCATGTGGGCCAACGTATTTATTTATTAATGGAGTTAATTCTGCGAAGTTTTATATTTAGTCTGCTTATATGTGTTATTCTCTAATAGACCTGAAGGGTTTTTTTGGTAGCAAAATAGCTCCTTAGTTTAATGTATATTTAGTGTTTGTTTTTTTAAATCAACAGGGTTTTAGGTTTGGCAGAAGCAACTTCTCAGTGAACATAGGAAAGTATAACTTTACTTATTTTTTTTATTGTTTTAAGATCGATGTTCTTGAGGACCCAGCCATCAGGAATGTAATTGTACTGCAAACAGTTCTGCAAGAAGTGCGCAATCGGAGTGCCCCTGTGTATAAACGAATCCGAGATGTGACTAATAACCAGGAGAAGCATTTCTATACGTTCACTAATGAGCACCATAGGTAGGGGAAATTTTTATGTTAATTACTAGAACACCATACAATTAGCTAAATTTGGGGAAGGGTTTCTGGCAGTAATCGTGACATTGACAGAAGATGTGGTAAGTTTCGTATTCATGGGAGTGTTATTTGGTTGTTACACAATTGTACAGACATAATGCTTGTGGACCTCACTAAGGTCACATAGTCATTGATTAGCTCAAACCTGGAATCAAAGTCTCTGGACACCTAGGCTACTGTCCATACTCTTGTTTCCAAAAGGTTTTCATTTTAATTGGTTTTAGCATGAGTTGAGCAATAAGAATCTTGGAAGATGAGATTTCTCTAAGTTCCTAGAATACCACATTATTTGATAATCAACATAGATTGAGAAAATGTAAGAGTTTATGAAGGAGAGGTTTAACAATATAAAGCAGATTTATTAATGGATCTCTAAAAGTTAAACTGCTACCTCATTACTGATCACATTGAAGAAGATAAGGTTAAGAAATAGACTTCTTTGTTGTATATCAGATTCACACCCTTTGAACATAAGGGTGTGAAAATACATTGCTATTTCTCCCCCCCCCCCATATAGCGTTATTTGTTTTGTTATATAAATAATCTGTGTTGAGTCATAGTACTCTTATGTTACATTAGGTCTTCTCAACCTTAGCACTGTTGACGTTTTGGATTGAATAATTCTTTGTTGTGAATAGGTTGTTTTATGCATCATAGTATATTTAGTAATATCTTGTGCTTGTTTCTACTCAGGACATACTTGTAGTGACCCCCAACCCCCTCCATCCACAGAGTTGTAACAATGCAAAATGTTTCCAGACATTGTCGAATGTTTCTTGGGCAGCAGAATCACCCTTAGTGGATTAGACAGTAGAATTCTGGTAATGAAATCTCGTTGGAATATGCATATTTGGAAATATTTAATTTCTCAATTTTCTCTTTAATTTAATTAATTTTAATAAATAGTCAAGTCAGTTAACATACAGTGTAGTCCTGGCTTCAGGAGTAGAACCCAGTGATTCATCTCTTACATAGGACACTCAGTCCTCTTCCCCAGTGGTCCTCCTTAATGCCTCTCAACCATGTTACCCACCCCTCCAGCAACCCTCAGTTTGTTCTCCGTATTTAAAATTCTCTTATGGTTTGCCTCCCTCTCTTTTTTTATAGCCTCACTTTAAATATTATTCTTGTAAAAATCATTGGTAAAGCACTTGTAGTCATCTTTTCCTAGCTTCTTGAAATTCAGAAACTTGACTTGTTTTTCAGTGCAGAATGACCAAGTTTTTTTGGAGCATTATCATCAGATTCTTCATCAGAGGTTAACAATTTTTTCCTTAAGTGGACAGAGCTTAGCAATATTGGAGTTGGTGGGAAGACTCTTAGGACACTTGGGCAAACCTCATCCAAGATTCTATTGTTCAAGTCAAGCTAAACCAATTCAAAACTTAATGATAGCTGCTGGCTGATTAGCTTAAAGCATTAGCAGAAGCATTTAATGCTGAAGAATGAAGCAGTTCTAAAAACTGTAAATATAAGTCTAAGGTTCTAAAATTGAATGTATTACTTTTAAGCACTAAAAGTTTTTGTACCAAATTTTGTTATTTTATTTAAATTTGGCTTTGAAGAACAGATTTAAGGAAGTAAGAATGTTAACATATTTGGGAATTTAGAGTGGATAGACTAGGAGGGAATATGCAGTCATTATTTGTATGTGGTCTTTGAGTCTCTAGATAACCTTTTCCATTTATTGAGGGCTTACCATAGGTAATTTTATGCATTGTGTATTTTTTTTTTTTGCATTGTGAATTTAATGACTGCAAAATCCTATGATTACAAATCATCATCCTATTTGTAGCTTTTGAGAATTACTGTTAACCTACACTTCAAATAAAATCTTATCAAACCTGCAAAGTTTTATTATAGCTTTTGCAATAAATTTGTTATTCCAGATCTCTACCTAAAATATAAATTCTGATCTTGAATATTAATAACATGATTTTCATATTTTTCAAGCAACCATTGTCTTGCAAGCTATAAGGATTTTATTTATTCTCTGAAGCATGAATCTGAATACATTCAAGAAGAAAATATGTACCATGGACTTTTAAGTTTAGTGGTTATCAAGCATATATGTTCTAAGACTTTATTCTTATTTTTGTTGATTTTCAGTTATTTTGTTCTTCTCCTTTATATATTTAGAGAAACTTACGTAGAACAGGAACAGGGAGAAAATGCTAATGACAGAAACGATAGAGCCATTCGAGTAGCGGCAAAATGGTACAATGAACATTTGAAGAAAATGTCAGCAGAGAATCACCTGCAAGTTATCTTCATAACAAATGACAAGAAAAACAAAGAAAAAGCCATAGAAGAAGGAATACCAGCTTTCACTTGTAAGTCTAAATGCAGAAGCTGTTAATTTTTTTTTTTTATAGCTTATTTATTTATTTTTGAGAGAGAACATGCCAGCAAAGGAAGGGCAGAGAGAGAGGGAGACTCCCAAGCAGTCTCGGCACTGTCAGTGCAGAGTCCAGTGCAGGCTCGAACTCAAGAACTGTGAGATCGGGACCTGAGCCGAAATCAAGAGTCAGACACTTAACCAACTGAGCCACTCAGAGGCCCCAAAGCTGTTAATTTTTTTTTTAATTTTTAATGTTTTTAAATTTATTTTTGAGAGAGAGAGAGGGACAGCACGACCAGGGGAGGGTCAGAGAGAGAGGGAGTCACAGAGTCTGAAGCAGGCTCCAGGCTCTGAGCTAGCTGTCAGCACAGAGTCTGACGTGGGGCTCGAACCCACAAACCGTGAGATCATGACCTGAGCCGAAGCTGGACGCTTAACCGACTGATCCACCCAGGCGCCCCCCAAAGCTGTTAATTTTTATAGGCATTTGTAAATATGAACTGACTCTTGGTCAGATGTTCACTTGAACATTTAATATTTTCATGTTCCTATATAGCTTCATGTGATATTTTGCATTTCTAAATTTCTCATCATTTCTCAGCCAAGGTAATTGTGGTGCCCAGTGGCTGTCAGTTTCCCTTTGGACTTGGCTGAGCAATAAAAACTCATAGATATGTTTGACCTAATACTTCTGCTTAGACACATCAACAGATGCACGTTAAAAAAATTTGACGGATGTAATATCATAAACAAGATTATTCATGTTTTTTCATGTCTAAAAAAAAATCACTTGATTTTATTGAGAACAGCAAAACTTATTTTTCAGGTGAAGAATATGTAAAGAGCCTAACCGCTAACCCAGAACTCATAGATCGTCTTGCTTGTTTGTCTGAAGAAGGGGTATGTTTGAGTTGTATTATTTTGTTTTTGAAAAGTGAAAATATTAAAATGGCCGCATTGGGATATTAGATTTATAGTTAATCAAATTTAAAAATTGGAATCTCGGTAGGTAAGTGGGAATGGAATAGGAGCTGGGTTATAGACAAGAGTGACTCTAACAATAGGCAGTTAAGGTAGTGGGAAGTAGATATTGGATATATGCTATAGATAGAAGTTTTAGGACTTGGTGTGGATGGGATGGGGCTGTGAGGAGTATGGATGACGTTAGGTGTTTTACCTGAGCAACTAGGTGGCGCGTATTGCTTTACTTATGCAGGATGAAGGGAGCGAGCAAGATTGAGTGGAAAATCAGAGATATGATCTAAGACATTTAAATTTGAGGTCACTGTAAGAGCTGTCAGTGGCTTTATGGTATGAGCAGTTGGATATGCAAATCTGTAAATCTTGAAGGAGTTTAGGATTAGACATGTCGACGTACTAGAGAGAGGAGTGTGGATCTTGTTAGCACAGAGGTGGTGTGTAAAGCCGTAAGACCAAATGAGACTATGTGAGGTTGGGATTGGCATACTTGACTTTTTTTTAAACAGCCTTGTTAAAGTATAAGCCCCATACCATACAACCCATCTATTTAAAACGTACATTTTTTAGTATAGTTACAAGATTGTGTAGCCATCATCACAATCCAATTGTAGAATATTTTCTTCCCTTCCAAAATAAATTCATACCTGTAACCCCTCGATCTCAGTCTGTCCCTGAAATGCCTTTGCTTTAGCCCTAGGCAGCTACTGGTCTTCCCATCTCTGTAAACTGTCCATTTCATATAAATGGAATAATATAACATGTGGTCTTTCTTTATTGCTTTTGTTTCTCTTTAATACATAGTTAAGGTACCAGCAAGTGGACTTGCTTCACCCTATGGTAATTTTGTGTTTAACTTTGTGACAGTCTGCCAAACTGTTTTCCAGTGTGTGCCAGAGTTTCGGTCCCTCCCAACAGTGTGTTAAGAGTTTCAATTTCTCCGTATTCTCACCAGTACATGTTAATTGTCTTTTTTACTATAGCCATTTAAATTGAGTGTCAAGTGATACCTCATTTGGTTTTGATTTAATTTGCATTTCCTTAATAACAGGGTGCTGAGCAATTTTTCATGAGCTTATTGGCCATATGTATATTATGTGTAAAACATACACGTTTTAAAATATATGTGTGTGTACGTGTCTTTTCAAATACTTTGCTTGATTTTTAGTTGGATGTCTTCATTATTGATTTGCAAAGGTTCTTTCTATATTCCGGGTGCAGGTTCATTATCCAGGTCATTTTATAACAGGTCATTTAAAGAAATCTTGGTCAGACGGAGAATGGAGCACTGAAGTAGCTGAGAATATATTATTAGCGACCTCAGCAGTAACAGCTTTTGTTGATTGGCAGTGAAACCTGCCTCTAATGGATTCCTGAGAGAGTGTGGGTGAAGAAGGAGATACCCAGCCATTGCAGATAATAGTTGGGTGGCATTATGGTGAGAAGTGGAACAGAGGATCAGGACAAGGAGTCTAAAATTAATTAACTGTATTTACTTTAATAGGTTATTCCAAGTTTATGTGATGATCCAAATGCTGTGGAGGGGGGTTGGGAAGTTTGACCCTAGAGAGAGGATACCATCACAAGATGGTGTTCTTGAATGGAGCAGAGGAGATGTAGTGCCCAACCAAAAGAACAGAATCGTTCTACTGGTTGTTGCAGAGAAGGCTGAGGGTTAGCTATGGATGCAGGTAGGTGGGCGGATGCCATGGTTGGAGGATGAAGTAGGTCTCTAGGGATTGCTTTTGATTCTCAGTATGGAGGTTGAGGTCACTCATCCAAGTGAGGCAGGAAGACAGGGAAATGGGAGAGTTAAGGAAAGAAGGCGAAGGAATAATCTCCTTGGAAGGTAGAAAATTGTGGGAAATGAAATCGGCAGTTAAAGGAGCCAAGCAGTGCGGGGTTTGGATGGCGGGGGTCTAAGAATCCTGACAGGTGTTGCGGCAGACCTAAAGCACTTCCCGTCCTGCTTCTGTCTAACATTCTTAACTATTTGATATGTCCAAAATAGAAACAGCTTTTCTTGTTCTGTTCTTATAAACTCATTCTGTTCATGGGATTGAGGCTTAAAAAACCCTTTCCTTACCTACCTGCTCACCTGAACTGCTCACTATACACCTTCATTCTGTGAGGAGGGGATACGCGGAGTTTTATTAGTGACATACTTATGGCTAAATGCGTAAACGTAATGAAATTGAAATATCTGTGTAAGTTGCCCTAAGAATAGAAAGAATTTTTTTTTTACTGTGCTATATTCTTTCAAATTGAGAGAGCTGTATATTACATAATGTGGATGGTCTTTAAAAAAATACCTGATAGTGGTAATAATAGTTGTATATGGAGTATACGGAAGATTTAGATACTAACTCATCTTTTGGTTTGCTTATTTCACAGAATGAAATAGAAAGTGGAAGAATAATATTTTCAGAGCATCTTCCTTTAAGTAAGCTACAACAAGGCATAAAATCTGGTACATACCTTCAGGGAACATTTAGAGCCAGCAGGGAAAATTACTTAGAAGCTACAGTATGGGTTCATGGAGACAATGAAGAAAATAAAGAGGCAAGTGTTGTGTACATAAATTCCATATACAGTAAAATAATTTCAGTTCATGATTTCTTTCATAAGTGTTTAAAATTTTGTATGAGAATTTAAATTTGCCCTTCAAAGTGTATCAGCTTAGTAGAATATGAGAGGTCAAAGATAATAGAATGAATCACTGTTTTAGAAAACTTCTTATTGAAGAAAAGAACTTTTTATTTACCCACTTTTAAGAAAATGAAAATTTAGGGGCGCCTAGGTGGCTCAGTCAGTTAAGCATCCTACTTCGGCTCAGGTCATGATCTCATGGTCTGTGGGTTAGAGCCCCGCGTCGGACTCTGTACTGATAGCTCAGAGCCTGGAGCCTGTTTCAGATTCTGTGTGTGTCTCTCTCTCTGCCCCAAAAATAAACAAACTATTAAAAAAGAAAATGAA